>JBBPBX010050963.1:0-24761 GCA_038048925.1 Garcialebias charrua | reverse complement strand
TTAAAGCTATAGTATGTAAGATTGTAATGTAGTCTGTAACTTTTCAAACAATATATTTTTAACATATTTCTTCACTCAGTCACTATCTACTGACAAACTGATGTTAGACCAAGTAATCTCTGAAAAAATCTATTGTCCCCTTGCTTCTCTATCAGCATTTATAAAAACACTGAAAACACAAGAGTGACCAGGACACTGACAGCCAATAAAAACAGAGTTGTTTGTCACGCCCCAACCCACGCCCCCACCTGTCCCAGCCGCAGCTCGTTCTCATTCAAAGGATTGCAAAGCGATGCAGGACTGTTTTTTATGTGACACAAAATGTATTAAATATCCCTTCTTTATCCCAGAGCTGGACTTTTATTTAGTTTTTTTGCCAAAAGCCAAGTGATCGCTTCATCCTGCACTGACAGACATGAGGAAATGGATTTGTCACGAGTCACGAGCGAATTAAAACATGTCCAACGTTGCTTTGTGAACCTCTGATGATTTCTGCTGGATTTTGTGTTGTAGGATGAGTGATTCGTGGTTTTATTAAATTTTTTAACAGTTATATTATCATATAAACACAGAATATCGCAGCGCAAAGACAGGAGGAGGTGGAGCATTCCACACATTCCAGACCAGCGCTGACATGAGGAAGTCACGAGCGAATTAAATCATGTCCAAACGTTGCTTCGTGAACCTCTGCTGGTGTCTGCTGGATTTTGTGTTGTAGGATGAGTGATTCGTGGTTTTATTAATTTTTTTAACAGTTATATTATCATATAAACACAGAATATCGCAGCGCAGACAGGAGGAGGTGGAGCATTCCACACATTCCAGACCAGCGCTGACAGAGGAAGTCACGAGCGAATTAAATCATGTCCAAACGTTGCTTCGTGAACCTCTGCTGGTGTCTGCTGGATTTTGTGTTGTAGGACTAGCGCTCCATGGTTTTATTATATTTTATTAGAAGGTTTTATTTCCATAAACACAGAATATCGCAGCGGCTCTGAGCAGACAGAAGCAGGGGGCGGAGCAGATCCCAAGTTCACCAGAAGCACGGACTGTGCTCCCTCCCCTCAGAGCCATATGGCTCTGAGGGGAGGGAGCAGAATGCTTTTCTGCGCTGAAAATATTTCTAAGTCCCAGAGAGTCCCAGAGAGTTCAAATATCGCAGACCCCAGCTTTAAGCTCAGGAGCCCGTTTGCTATAAAGTCAGCTAAGAAATATATATTTTTAAGCGTTTATTTAGCTAAATTTAAAGAAAGAAAGCGTCCGGTCCGACCCGCCTGCATACAAATAATCGGCAAACTACTTTTTTAAATCCAGCTGATTTGAACATTTCGTTAGTTTGGTTAAGCTCAGGAGCCCGTTTGCTATAAAGTCAGCTAAGAAATATATTTTTTCTCACAAAGAAATTATTGTTTTTACCGTGTTTTGTTGTAATTTCCTTCGGTGCTCGCCCGCTTCTGTGGCCGCCATTTTAAGCAGGGCAAATGAGAGGCTGACGCGTCGCGTAGCGGTGACGCATAATAGATGCGTTGTGGTGGACCACTAAGGGGCTCTACTGACACCCAGTGGACCGAAGGCATTACAGGATGTTTTATTGTGAAAAGCCGGAGGACCGGATGTGGTATTGGATATATAAGGCGGTGTTGGGTGCTTCCCGCCAGTTTTAGTAGGAGTTGATTAAAAGTGAAGATCTACATCCCGTCTCCTGTGTCGTCTCTTCACCGCCTCCTACACTGGTGACCCTTGTGAATTGAATATGACGACATCTGAAGGTCAAGCCAGCTCTCTTCAGCTGTCCGCGGTTGTGGAACCTCCACCGGCGGCCCCACTCGCTTTTGCGGTGGCCGTTAAAATCCCGGACTTCTGGCTGCACGCACCTCAGTCGTGGTTCGCCCACATCGAATCACAGTTTGCTCTTCGCGGGATATCTGCAGACGACACCAAATACCACCATGTGGTCGCTTCACTGGACCCATTGTCCACCCAGCGGGTAATGAGCCTGCTACAAGACCCTCCTGCACAAGGAAAATACGACATCCTCAAAGAACTCCTTCTGCAGCGTTACACACTCTCAGACGCGGAGCGTGCTGAGAAACTGTTTTCCCTCTCTGATTTGGGCAACGGCACAGCTCTCGAGCTCATGGAAGGCATGTTGTCTTTGAGGGGATCAGCAGACTGTGAGTTTCTCTTCCTTCACCTCTTCCTCCGCCGGCTCCCGGCTCCAGTGCGCACCGCCCTGGCCAACTCCTCGTTTCTGCAGCAGAAGGATTACCGCTCGCTGGCCCGCGAAGCCGACCGCATCCTGCTGGCTGCGAGGACTTTCGCGGTCCAGGCGGCGGTCCCCGGATCTCCAGCAGCACCTCAGCTTCAAGCAACGCCCTCAGCGCCGGACGAGCCATCGGTCGTAGCAGGAGTCGCTACCCGCAGGCGGTCAGGAGCCGCCTTTTGTTTCTACCACCAGCGTTTTGGCGCCAAAGCACGGCGATGCATCCCGCCGTGCAGCTTCAAGCCGCAGGGAAACGAGAACGCCAGCGCCCGCTAGCAGTCGCGGCCGTTGGCGACAAGGAAAGGCTGCTTTTCATTGAAGACTCGAGGTCGGGGAGGCGGTTCCTGGTGGACTCTGGCTCGCAGAAGAGCCTCGTTCCCCCGACTGGCTCCGACAGGTTGGCAGAAGGCTGCGGGCCGCAGCTAACCGCGGCTAACGGCTATCCCATCAAGACGTTTGGCGAAAGGTTGGTGACTGTGTGTTTCCATGAACGGGACTTCCAGTGGAACTTTGTGGTAGCTGCTAGCTCAGTCCCTATTTCAGGGGCTGATTTTCTTTGTGCTCATGGACTCCTTGTTGATGTAGCTAACAGGCATTTAATCGATGCTGTGTCTTTTTCGTTACTGCCTTGTGAGACGCGAGGAGCTGGGCCTTTAATGCATGCTAACTTTTTAGCTTCGGGTAATGTGTTTCAGCGTTTATTGTCTGACTTCCCCTCGTTGACTGTTCCTGATTTTGCAAACACAAACACAAAACATGGGGTCGAACATTATATTCCCACAACGGGCCCCCCGGTGTTCGCACGTGCACGCCGCCTCGATGCTACTAAGCTAGCAATAGCACAGGAAGAGTTTGCTAACATGGAGCGTTTAGGCATCGTGCAACGCTCAAACAGTCCGTGGGCCTCCCCCCTGCACATGGTGCCCAAAGCAGACGGCAAATGGCGTCCATGTGGGGATTTCCGCCGCCTTAATAACATCACAGAGAACGATCGTTATCCCATCCCCCACATCCAGGATTTTTCAGTGCACCTGGCTGGGACCTCCATTTTTTCTAAAGTAGATTTAGTACGGGGGTACCACCAGGTTCCTGTGCATGTGGAGGATGTCCCTAAGACCGCTGTTATCACGCCTTTCGGCCTGTTTGAGTTTTTGCGCATGCCTTTTGGTCTTAAAGGTGCAGCACAAACATTTCAGCGGTTGATGGATTCAGTCCTAAGGGGTCTGTCCTTCGTATTTGTGTACCTGGATGACGTCCTGGTGGCTAGCAGCTCGGCTGAGCAGCACATGTCCCACCTCCGTGAGGTTTTTCAGCGCCTGGCAGCACATGGCCTGATTGTAAATACAGCGAAATGCCAGTTTGGACTGCCAGTCATTGACTTTTTGGGCCACCGCATTTCTGCAAGTGGTGCTGTCCCATTACCAAACAAGGTGCAGGCGGTGTCTGATTTCCCACAGCCCCAGTCTGTTAAAGCGCTACAAGAATTTTTGGGAATGGTTAACTTCTATAACCGTTTCCTCCCCAGGGCAGCACAACTGCTGCGTCCGCTCTATGGAGCGCTGAAAAAGAAAAAGCCCAACGACAGTGTTGACTGGACACCAGAACGCCTACAGGCATTTGGTGATGCTAAAGCTGCACTGGCCACTGCTGCCCTTTTGGCCCATCCATCCCCAGCGGCGCAAATAGCTTTAACAACCGACGCATCTGATGTTGCGGTGGGGGCTGTGTTAGAACAGCAGGTTTCCGGGGTTTGGCAGCCGCTTGCATTTTTCAGCCGTACGCTGCGGGACAATGAGCTTAAATACAGTGTTTTTGACAGAGAGTTGCTGGCGCTTTACCTGGCCACACGCCATTTCAGGTTTTTCCTGGAGGGCCGCCGGTTCACTGCATATGTTGACCACAAACCCTTGGTGTTTGCGATGTCAAAAATTTCTGACCCCTGGTCTGCTCGCCAGCAACGCCACCTCGCAGCGGTGTCTGAATTTACTACAGACATTCAGCATGTGGCTGGAAAATCCAACGTGGTGGCTGACTGTCTCTCTCGGGTGCTGATCTCTCCCGTTGGCATAGATTTTTCTGCTATGGCTGCGGACCAACGTGGCGATGCAGAAATACTCGAGCTCCAGTCCGGGCCCACAGGCCTCGAGTTGGAGGAACGGCAGGTGAATGACGGAGGGCCTCTCCTGCTCTGTGATGTTTCTACTGGCAGGCCCCGCCCCCTGGTTCCAGTTTCATGGCGACGCCGCGTTTTTGACTCCTTACATTCCCTTTCTCACCCAGGTGTTAGAGCCTCGGTGAAACTGGTCAGTGCAAAGTTTGTTTGGCCCGGTCTGCGTAAAGCGGTTAAGGAGTGGGCAGCAGCGTGTGTCCCATGCCAGCGTGCTAAGGTTAACAGACACACCAAAGCACCTTTGGAACCCTTCTCCATCCCAGGTCGGCGGTTTGATCATGTGCACGTAGACCTGGTGGGCCCTCTGCCTCCATCACAGGGTTTTACTCATCTGCTGACTATAATAGACCGGACCACCAGGTGGCCTGAGGTGGTTCCTCTGACATCCACGACATCTGCAGTGGTGGCCCGGGCATTTTTGTCTACCTGGGTGGCGCGTTTTGGCCCCCCTTCAGACATTACATCGGACAGGGGCCCGCAGTTTGTTTCTGAACTTTGGTCTACCATGGCCAAGGGTCTGGGGACTAACGTTCACAGGACCACCGCTTACAACCCCCAAGCTAATGGTTTGTGTGAACGGTTTCACAGGTCATTGAAAGCCGCACTTCGCGCTGCATTGACCGGTGACAACTGGATTGACCGTCTTCCCTGGGTTTTGTTGGGGTTACGTACCGCAACCAAAGAAGACCTGAGCTCTTCCCCGGCTGAACTGGTTTACGGTCAGCCTGTGCGCGTCCCCGGTGAGTTTTTACCTGAGGTACCCTCACCACAATTCGCCCCACCGTTGCCACATTTTTCACCTCAGGAGGCCCCTTTTCGTGTCCCCGGCCCGGTACACCATTGTTTACCGCAGTCGTTTGTCCCTAAGAGTCTGGAGTCCTCTAAATTTGTTTTTGTCAAACACAATGCACACAGGACACCACTACAGCCTTTGTATGATGGACCGTTTCGGGTTCTTCAACCAGGTCCAAAACACTTCCTTTTAGATTTAGGGGGTCGTACTGAGACTGTCTGTATCGATCAGTGGCGGATCTACCATTCAGGCGAAGGAGGCCGTGGCCTGGGGCCGCCAATCAGCAGGGGCCGCCAATGAGCAGGGGCCGCCAATAAGCAGGGACCCCAGCCATCACCTACATCCCTAACATTGCTCCTGCTTGTTAATGTACGTTTAACATAAAAATAATTATAGTTACGATGAAAACTATCTTTAAAAACGCAACAGAAAAAACGGTTGAGTTCAGTTCCCCCCTACTAAAATGGACTATTCCGTCATGCGTCATGACGTCACCCACTAATCCAGGAAGTGCTGTATGCTCGCTGCTGTTTACTGAGAAGGAAGCGGGAGACAGGAGACAGAAAGCGGAGCTGAAAAACGTAAAAAGCGTCAAAAAACAATAACGTATGTTTCTTCACTACCGAAAGTGACAACCTTTTTAATGGGTCGAATTCTAAAACTTCATCAACTGTTAATGACGGTCACGAGCGGCAGCGGCCCATTTAAAAGTGTGGCGGAACCGCCGCAGGACATCAGGATCCAGCCAGGAGGAAGTGGCGCTGAGGCAGTGACTCAAGAAGATGAAGATAAAGTATTTACAGCAAGATGAGGTACGAGTTTTAGAAATTATTTTGTAGGTTGGGTAAAAGAAATCCTAACAGTAATCAGCTGAGACAACCACTATTTTCACGTTTTCTTTCTGTATCAAAATATTAAAAGATATTCGACCTAAATCTTCTGACTTAAATAGGAGAGAGGGGATTATATATTTTACCTACTTTAGTTCTCTGCCCTGCTTGCTTAGTATACAGTATTATTAAATTATTCGGACTTTACATTGAATAGAATAGATCTAAAATATTCCACAGTTATCTATAAAAAAAATGCTCAACCATTTTACAAAATATTTGACTGTTAAAACTTCATCAGACTATCATTGTTTTGTTATTTGGTCCATAGTCCCTCCATTAAATACATTATAAAGCACAACTTATAGCTTTCAGAGTAATGCAAAAATGTGTTTTTTAATAATGACTGGTTTGCTTTGGACAGAAATGCCACTGTTAGTTTAAAACAACAGAATCAAAAGGCTAGGATTGCTAAATTAAAATGTTATCTAAAATGTAAAAATTGATATAAATGAAAAGTGACATTCCCTGATGCATGCTCAATAATCCAGGTGGAAAAATCTGTGACATTATTTGAGTCATTTAGTTTACAGTACGTCTTACAGTCTGTGTAAGTTTTAAGGTTTAAAAAGAAGTCAAAACTTTCAGTCTTAATTATGGAAACTTGGATAAATGAGAGCCTTCACATGTGTTAAATGTAATAATGTCTTATTTTTTCTTTTATTTCCTCCAACACTAACATTTGTTGTTTTTTTCAGATGCAGTCTTTAAACATGCATCATTAAAGACCAGAAACAAGACAGAAGACAACTTTCATAGAAGTCCAGCTGAATAATCAAGGTAATTCATGATCACTTAATGCTGTAAAAAGTGTCTCATGCCTGGACATCTTGCTGTTCATATCGAGCCAGTGTGTGAATTCATCTCAAAATACCACATCTCAACTACACACACTCACTTTTCACATTGATCTAACAACTGTTCCCTGTTACAGAATATGTAATATAACGTTAAAAGAATTAAAGTTGTGAAAATCTTATAATTTAGGAAAATATATTTCTACTGTATTGCTCACATCTACCCTCTCTATTTGTTTGTGTTTATTTAGTGTTGTTGAATTTTGGTGTAAGACTTGATTTAGAGCCTTTTATTGCAATAATAAAACATCCATCCATTTTCTTCCTCTTATCCGGGGTCGGGTCGCGGGGGGTAGCAGCCTAAGTAGGGAGGCCCAGACTTCCCTCTCCCCAGCCACTTGGAGCAGCTCCTCTGGGGGAATCCCAAGGCGTTCCCAGGCCAGCCGAGAAACATAGTCCCTCCAGGAGGCATCCTAACCAGATGCCCGAGCCACCTCAACTGGCTCCTCTCGATGTGGAGAAGCAGCGGCTCTACTCCGAGTCCCTCCCGGATGACTGAGCTTCTCACCCTATCTCTAAGGGAGAGTCCAGCCACCCTGCGGAAAAAACTCATTTCAGCCGCTTGTATCCGAGATCTCGTTCTTTCGGTCACAACCCAAAGCTCATGACCATAGATGAGGGTGGGAACGTAGATCGATCGGTAAATTGAGAGCTTTGCCTTTTGACTCAGCTCCCTCTTCACCACGACAGACCGGTACAGGGCCCCTTTACAAAGGTTTGCCTGGGGCCCCCAAATGTCTAAGTCCGCCACTGGTATCGATAGGCTTAAACCAGCTCATGTTGTGTCAGATGATCAGGTTGTTACGGCCCAGGCTCCTCGCAGGGGCAGACCTCCATCCACATTGCTAACGGACTGCAGTCCTTCTTCCAGAGACTCTCAACGTCCATTGGAGCCCGAATCTTCTGCAGACCCTCCTCGTAGCCCTCCGCTTCATCAGACTGGTTCTGCAGGGCCCAGGTTCAGCCGTTCTGGTCGTTTGATCAAACCTAAAATGCGGGACTAGGGATGGACCTTACTGGGTGTTCTGGGGGGGCGTGTGTGGTGGACCACTAGGGGGCTCTACTCACACCCAGTGGACCGAAGGTATTACAGGATGTTTTATTGTGAAAGGTCCTGAGGACCGGATGTGGTATTGGATATATAAGGCGGTGTTGGGTGTTTCCCGCCAGTTTAGTAGGAGTTGATTAAAAGTGAAGATCTACATCCCGTCTCCTGTGTCGTCTCTTCACCGCCTCCTACACTGGTGACCCTTGTGAATTGAATATGACGACGTCTGAAGGTCAAGCCAGCTCTCTTCAGCTGTCCGCGGTTGTGGAACCTCCACCGGCGGCCCCACTCGCTTTTGCGGTGGCCGTTAAAATCCCGGACTTCTGGCTGCACGCACCTCAGTCGTGGTTCGCCCACATCGAATCACAGTTTGCTCTTCGCGGGATATCTGCAGACGACACCAAATACCACCATGTGGTCGCTTCACTGGACCCATTGTCCACCCAGCGGGTAATGAGCCTGCTCCAAGACCCTCCTGCACAAGGAAAATACGACGCCCTCAAGCAGCTCCTTCTGCAGCGTTACACACTCTCAGACGCGGAGCGTGCTGAGAAACTTTTTTCCCTCTCCGATTTGGGCGATGGCACAGCTCTTGAGCTCATGGAAGGCATGTTGTCTTTGAGGGGATCAGCAGACTGTGAATTTCTCTTCCTCCACCTCTTCCTCCGCCGGCTCCCGGCTCCAGTGCGCACCGCCCTGGCCAACTCCTCGTTTCTGCAGCAGAAGGATTACCGCTCGCTGGCCCGCGAAGCCGACCGCATCCTGCTGGCTGCGAGGACTTTTGCGGTCCAGGCGGCGGTCCCCGGATCTCCAGCAGCACTTCAGCTTCAAGCAACGCCCTCAGCGCCGGACGAGCCATCGGTCGTAGCAGGGGTTGCTACCCGCAGACGGACGGGAGCCGCCCTTTGTTTCTACCACCAGCGTTTTGGCGCCAAAGCACGACGATGCGTCCCACCGTGCAGCTTCAAGCCGCAGGGAAACGAGAACACCAGCGGCCGCTAGCAGTTGCGGCCGTTGGCGACAAGGAAAGGCTGCTTTTCATTGAAGACTCGAGGTCGGGGAGACGGTTCCTGGTGGACTCTGGCTCGCAGAAGAGCCTCGTTCCCCCGACTGGCTCCGACAGGTTGGCAGAAGGCTGCGGGCCGCAGCTAACCGCGGCTAACGGCTATCCCATCAAGACGTTTGGCGAAAGGTTGGTGACTGTTCGTTTCCATGAACGGGACTTCCAGTGGAACTTTGTGGTAGCTGCTAGCTCAGTTCCTATTTTAGGGGCTGATGTTCTTTGTGCACACGGGCTCCTTGTTGATGTAGCTAACAGGCGTTTGATCGACGCTGTGTCTTTTTCGTCACTGCCTTGTGAGACGCGAGGAGCTGGGCCTTTAATGCATGCTAACTTTTTAGCTTCGGGTAATGTGTTTCAGCGTTTATTGTCTGAATTCCCCTCGCTGACTGTTCCTGATTTTGCAAACACAAACACAAAACATGGGGTCGAACATTATATTCCCACAACGGGCCCCCCGGTGTTCGCACGTGCACGCCGCCTCGATGCTACTAAGCTAGCAATAGCACAGGAAGAGTTTGCTAACATGGAGCGTTTAGGCATCGTGCAGCGCTCAAACAGTCCGTGGGCCTCCCCCCTCCACATGGTGCCCAAGGCAGACGGCAAATGGCGACCATGTGGGGATTTCCGCCGCCTTAATAACATCACAGAGAACGATCGTTATCCCATCCCCCACATCCAGGATTTTTCAGTGCACCTGGCTGGGACCTCCATTTTTTCTAAAGTAGATTTAGTACGGGGGTACCACCAGGTTCCTGTGCATGTGGAGGATGTCCCTAATGGTGTGGTCACACCAAACAGCGTTTTTACCTCCAAGCTTCCAGCCTCCATGTAAAGTCAATGGTGGACGCACCTAGGCACCTCCTGGCGTCTGGCGTCAGGTCGCGTGCGTGTTGCGCGTTCTGAGGAGCGTTTTTCCGTGCACGTGAACCGGCGTCGGCTTCCAAGTTCCGCTTCAGCTGAGCTGAAGTTTTCGCGGTTCAAACTTTCAAACGCCGCTCAACTCCACCTGATTGGTTGGTGTGTCAACCAATCAGGGAGAGTCGGGGGGCAGAAGAGAGGGGGCAGTGGGAGAGTCCCTATGTGACGCGGAAACGAGGGTGCGCGCGCACTATGTGACGTATTGTTTGTCGGAAAAAAAAAGAAAAGACTCGCGAGCTCGTGGACTATGGAAGAGAAACTCATTGTAGCTGTGTGTTCGCGACAATTCCTTCACGACCAGTCAAGTCTGCTCGACAGAGACGGAAATAAAAGGCTCCTCGCCTGGCGGAGTGCAGTGACTCTGTGCGCAGGACTCTGTATACCGGTAAGCTCCTCCCACACCCCGTCGCCACAGCAACGAAGCCGCCGCAACACTACAGTTTGGACAACACTGGGCAGCGCGTCCACTTCCGTGCGTGAGGAGCGTTTTCGGAGGTCAAAACGTTTTTGGTGTGCTCACACCATAAGACCGCTGTTATCACGCCTTTCGGCCTGTTTGAGTTTTTGCGCATGCCTTTTGGTCTTAAAGGTGCAGCACAAACATTTCAGCGGTTGATGGATTCAGTCCTAAGGGGTCTGTCTTTCGTATTTGTGTACCTGGATGACGTCCTGGTGGCTAGCAGCTCGGCTGAGCAGCACATGTCCCACCTCCGTGAGGTTTTTCAGCACCTGGCAGCACATGGCCTGATTGTAAATACAGCGAAATGCCAGTTTGGACTGCCAGTCATTGACTTTTTGGGCCACCGCATTTCTGCAAGCGGTGCTGTGCCTTTACCAAACAAGGTGCAGGCGGTGTCCGATTTCCCACAGCCCCAGTCTGTTAAAGCGCTACAAGAATTTTTGGGAATGGTCAACTTCTATAACCGTTTCCTCCCCAGGGCAGCACAGCTGCTGCGTCCGCTCTATGGAGCGCTGAAAAAGAAAAAGCCCAACGACAGTGTTGACTGGACACCAGAACGCCTACAGGCATTTGGTGATGCTAAAGCTGCACTGGCCACTGCTGCCCTTTTGGCCCATCCATCCCCAGCGGCGCAAATAGCTTTAACAACCGACGCATCTGATGTTGCGGTGGGGGCTGTGTTAGAACAGCAGGTTTCCGGGGTTTGGCAGCCGCTTGCATTTTTCAGCCGTACGCTGCGGGACAACGAGCTTAAATACAGTGTTTTTGACAGAGAGTTGCTGGCGCTTTACCTGGCCACACGCCATTTCAGGTTTTTCCTGGAGGGCCGCCGGTTCACTGCATATGTTGACCACAAACCCTTGGTGTTTGCGATGTCAAAAATTTCTGACCCCTGGTCTGCTCGCCAGCAACGCCACCTCGCAGCGGTGTCTGAATTTACTACAGACATTCAGCATGTGGCTGGAAAATCCAACGTGGTAGCTGACTGTCTCTCTCGGGTGCTGATCTCTCCCGTATACGTTGGCATCGATTTTTCTGCTATGGCTGCGGACCAACGTGGCGACGCAGAAATACTCGAGCTCCAGTCCGGGCCCACAGGCCTCGAGTTGGAGGAACGGCAGGTGAATGACGGCGGTCCTCTCCTGCTCTGTGATGTTTCTACTGGCAGGCCCCGCCCCCTGGTTCCAGTTTCATGGCGACGCCGCGTTTTTGACTCCTTACATTCCCTTTCTCACCCAGGTGTTAGAGCCTCGGTGAAACTGGTCAGTGCAAAGTTTGTTTGGCCCGGTCTGCGTAAAGCGGTTAAGGAGTGGACAGCAGCGTGTGTCCCATGCCAGCGTGCTAAGGTTAACAGACACACCAAAGCACCTTTAGAACCCTTCTCCATCCCAGGTCGGCGGTTTGATCATGTGCACGTAGACCTGGTAGGCCCTCTGCCTCCGTCACAAGGTTTTACTCATCTGCTGACTATAATAGACCGGACCACCAGGTGGCCTGAGGTGGTTCCTCTGACATCCACGACATCTGCAGTGGTGGCCCGGGCATTTTTGTCTACCTGGGTGGCGCGTTTTGGCCCCCCTTCAGACATTACATCGGACAGGGGCCCGCAGTTTGTTTCTGAACTTTGGTCTACCATGGCCAAGGGTCTGGGGACTAACGTTCACAGGACCACCGCTTACAACCCCCAAGCTAATGGTTTGTGTGAACGGTTTCACAGGTCATTGAAAGCCGCACTTCGCGCTGCATTGACCGGTGACAACTGGATTGACCATCTTCCCTGGGTTTTGTTGGGGTTACGTACCGCAACCAAAGAGGACCTGAGCTCTTCCCCGGCTGAACTGGTTTACGGTCAGCTTGTGCGCGTCCCTGGTGAGTTTTTACCTGAGGTACCCTCACCACAATTCGCCCCACCGTTGCTCCATTTTTACTCTCAGGAGGGCTCTGTTCGTGTCCCCGGCCCGGTACACCATTGTTTACCGCAGTCATTTGTACCTAAGAGTCTGGAGTCCTCTAAATTTGTTTTTGTCAAACACAATGCACACAGGACACCACTACAGCCTTTGTATGATGGACCGTTTCGGGTTCTTCAACCAGGTCCGAAACACTTCCTTTTAGATTTAGGGGGTCGTACTGAGACTGTCTGTATCGATAGGCTTAAACCAGCTCATGTTGTGTCAGATGATCAGGTTGTTACGGCCCAGGCTCCTCGCAGGGGCAGACCTCCATCCACATTGCTAACGGACTGCAGTCCTTCTTCCAGAGACTCTCAACGTCCATTGGAGCCCGAATCTTCTGCAGACCCTCCTCGTAGCCCTCCGCTTCATCAGACTGGTTCTGCAGGGCCCAGGTTCAGCCGTTCTGGTCGTTTGATCAAACCTAAAATGCGGGACTAGTGATGGACCTTACTGGGTGTTCTGGGGGGGCGTGTGTGGTGGACCACTAGGGGGCTCTACTCACACCCAGTGGACCGAAGGTATTACAGGATGTTTTATTGTGAAAGGTCCTGAGGACCGGATGTGGTATTGGATATATAAGGCGGTGTTGGGTGTTTCCCGCCAGTTTAGTAGGAGTTGATTAAAAGTGAAGATCTACATCCCGTCTCCTGTGTCGTCTCTTCACCGCCTCCACATCTTACATTTGAAAATCACATTAAGCATCTGTTTAAAACCTGCTTCTTCCATATTCGTAACATCTCCAGACTTCGCCCATCTCTAACTTTTTCTGACGCTGAGAAGCTCGTCCATGCTTTTGTCTCCTCCAGGGTCGACTACTGCAACTCCCTGTTTATTGGAATCCCTGGCAAATACCTTCAGAAGCTTCAATATATTCAAAACAGTGCAGCAAGGATTTTGTTGAGAGCTCGTAAATTTGAACATATTACGCCCATTCTCCATAACCTACATTGGCTTCCTGTCACCTACAGAATTCAGTACAAAACTGCTCTCATTACACACCAATGCTTACACGGAACTTCACCTGATTATCTAAAGGACATTCTTGCACCATATTCATCCACCCGGTCTCTACGATCACAGAACAGTAATCTCCTTCATATTCCGCAAACCAAATTAAGGACCATGGGAGACCGGACATTCTATGTGGCTGCCCCCCACCTATGGAATAATAATAATAATAATAATAATGAATTCAATTTATAACGCACTTTTCATTAATGAAAATCTCAAAGTGCAAAGTGGAACTCCCTCCCTGACTACCTGAGAGCTCCACAGTCACTGGTTGACTTTAAAAACGGCTTGAAGACCTTTCTTTTTAAGCGAGCCTACTCTGCCTCCTCATAATTTTATCTTTGATCTTAGTTGATATTATTATTGATTTTACTTGTTTTATCACTTGTTTTATTTTTGATTTTGTTGCACTTTGTAGCACTTTGAGATTTTTGTTAATGAAAAGTGCATTATAAATTAAATTCATTATTATTATTATTATTATCCAGATTGGGACATCAAGCTACTTGTGAATGGCAGTCTGGTTGATTTTAAAAGTTATTCTGGAGCTGATACAACCATTATTAAGGAAACAACTTTCATGAAGCTACAGCAGAGACCTAAACTGACCCAGTCCAGGCAAACAGTGTACAGTCCTGGAGGGAAAGTCAGGTGTGTGGGTAAAGTTCTTACCACTACATTGTATAAAGGGCAAAAATACCATTATTGGGTTACATTAATAAAAGGGCAATATGCAAGCAACCTGCTAAGCAAAACTGTGGCAAAGCACATGGGACTGGTTGCTAGAGTAAACTAAATTAATTGTGACTTAATAAAGGACGTGTTTGGGGAAATGGGACTACTGAACTGTAAACCTGTAAAAATAGAGTTAACTGATGACTAGGGTTGGGCATTGAGAATCGTTCGGAACCGGGACTAACTGTCCGGTTTTCCCGGAAGCGTTCAAAATATTAATTTTCGATTCCCATTTTTGATGCTAGTCCACCAACCGGAAGTAGCCGCCAACGCCGAAGAAGAATTTGCAGCCGAAAACCAACGAAGAAGAATCCACCGGAAGTGAGCGGCCGCAATCAAAGCGTGACTTAACTTTAATAAAATTACCAGTAAGCTCAGTGCAGCACTTGCAATAATTTTATATCATGCAAAGGAGGGTAGAGAAGTAAAATAGTGGCCCATCTTTGACATGCTCCTCTAGGTTATTTTCGCTTCGTCCGTGTCCGACCAGAGGTGTGGTCCGTGTGGTACGTCTGCAAAACGCTCCGCCGGACTTTTCACTGCCTCCTTGTCCATCTCTATCAGGTAAATAAAACCATAAACTACGTCTCATACCAACATTAAGGCAGCTAACAAGTTATACTCCACTTAAAGTGGTAAGTCAGCTCAAATACAAACATGATGCTAACGTTAGCTCGTATTGTTTTCTTAGACAGATGACCTGAAATGGCTAAAGTTAGCCAGGTGTTCACCACAGCATCCAAGAGAAATACATTAGTGCAACTGAATGAAGAGAGACACAGAATGATTACAGCATATGTTGTGAAAAGGTTGCATCCTTTTTCAGATGTGGAATCACCAACATACTGTATAGGTTAGTTAGGCAATAACAACAGAGCTAATAATTGTCCAACTAACGTTACAGTAACAGGGACATGTTTGTTTATATGTTTGCAGGGACATGATGAAAACCATCAACCTAATTACACACCACCTACCATGGACCACTTGTCAAATAAGTTAACCCCACCATGTTATAAGGTGAAGAAGAGCTGCTCTGCTCTTTAAACAGAAGATGTGTGATGTGTCTGGTAGCAGATACAGAGAAAAATGATGGAGCAGGTGAAGTGTCATTTAGTATGCACAACTGTCCTTTCTGCTATTAAAATATGAAATCTAAATCCTAGTAATATTCTTTGTGGTCAACAGATGAAGACTGTGGAAATGATGGGGTCACCATGCAGCCTGAGGAAAGGCCTGAGAGTGAAGGAGTGGAGGATGAGGAGGATCATTTTGATCTGCAGGTTAGCCCATCCGTGGGAGCTCAGTAACATGACTGCAGCATCAGACACTGGACATGTGGAAATGTGTTTTCAAACATAAAGCTCTTTTGTGAAAGTGTACCCTTGCGATAAGAAAATTCCAAACATATTGAAGTTCATAAGTTTGATATTTATATACTGGTTGAAAATAGCCCTGTGAGAAATTCATAGTAAATTTAACAAAAAGGAAAAAGTTTATAGCATTAAAATTTTAATAGAAGTTCAAATTATTTCATCTTGAAAGAACTCTGGCTAACTACTGTAGCACTTTTATAACATGATGGAGTTAAACTCAAAGCAGTCTACTCAGATAAATAGTGTTAACTTATTATTTTTATATGAAAGTTTCTGTTAACTTATTATTTTTATATTTGATTGTTTCTGATCAGTGCCCTGAGACGACTTCTGTTGTGACTTGATGCTATACAGTATAAATAAACTGAATTGAATTGACATGTCTTTTTTTTAACCCCGCCTACAAAAAGAATCAGAATCGAGAATCGAAAAGAATTGGAATCGAAACGAAGAATCGGAATCGGAACCGGAACCGGAATCGTTCAAATTCAAACAATGCCCAACCCTACTGATGACGCAGTGCCATACAGTGTGAGCACACCATGCAGGGTCCCATTTCCACTCCTCCCTAAGGTGGAAAAAGAAATAAAGCGCATGCTCAACCTCGGTATTACAGAAGAAGTTACCGGGGCAACAGACTGGTGTGCACCAATGGTGGCCACACCAAAGCGCAATAAAGATGAGATCAGAGTGTGTGTTGATCTAAAACGTCTGAATAAGGGTGTCAAACGTGAACGATACATCTTGCCTACATTGGAAGATATAGCTCCCAAGTTAGCCGGGGCTAAAGTGTTCTCCACCTTGGATGCGTCTAGTGGGTTCTGGCAAAATCCACTGGACTCCAACTGCCAGAAACTGACCACATTCATAACTCCGATGGGCAGGTTTTTCTTTAAGCACCTGCCATTTGGCATTACATCAGCACCCGAGATCTTCCAGCGGTTGATGAGCACGTTACTCAAAAACTTAGATGGGACTGTTGTTGTGATGGATGACATACTTGTTTTCGGATCAAACAAAGAGGAGCATGACCATCGCTTGGATGCAGTTCTACGGACAATCAAAGCATCAGGCCTCAAGCTCAACAGGGCCAAGTGTCACTTCAGAAAGGGAGAACTACGGTTCTTTGGGCACATCATCAGTGCGGACGGTGTGAAACCGGATGATAGCAAAGTGGAGGCGATTGCTAAGATGCCCAGCCCCACAAATGTGGAACAACACAGGCAGGTACTTGGACTAACAAACTATGTGGGTAAATTCCTGCCAGGCCTGTCTACCATGTTGCATCCACTCACCAATCTACTCAGAAAAGAGACTGCATGGGTGTGGGGTGAGTCTCAGGAGCAAGCATTCAGCAAAACAAAAACAATGCTCGCACCAGCACCAGCACATTGTTATTATGATGCGGGTCGACCAACAGTTGTCACTGCAGACCCAAGTGAGATGGGGAATCCCGCTGGAATTAGTCAGCGACAACGGAACACAGTTCACATCATCATAGTTCCAAGACTTTAAACAGAACTATGGATTCACCCACATAACATTGAGTCCTCATTTTCCTCAGTCAAATGGGGCTGCCGAAAGAGTAGTCCAAACAGCCAAGTATATCCTTAAACAGCCTGACCCCTGCTTAGCCTTAATGAGCTATCGTTCTACACCAATCACAGTAACCGGCGCGAGTCCAGCTCAGCTTATGACAGGACGCCAAATCCGCACCACTGTTCCAGCTCTAGAAAAGACATTGTTGCCCCGTCCAGCCAATCAGGACATGGTGTATCAAAAGAATGCTACAGCTAAAGACTCATAAATTATTCTACAACCGAAGACATTCAGCTTGTCCACTTCCTGAGCTGCAACCAGGTCAGAAGGTTAAAGTGAAGCTGGATGGAGACCAAGGATGGACGACGCCAACCAAAGTCATCAGTAAGACCAGAGAGCCAAGATCCTACTTGGTGGAGATGGCTAACGGGAATGTGACCCGCCGAAACAGACGACACCTTCAGGCGGTCCCAGGGACAGCTGATACAGATGAGCAACACACTGTTCCAGCTACACCACAGCAGGACTGTACAACTACAGAAGTGGTGACTCCCCAGGAACCACCAGCAAGGCAGCCATCTCCAGACCCTGTTCCAGGCTCTCCCCTTGGGTTAACAACACCCGTGAGAGGGACTTCAAGAGGGAGGGAGGTAAAAGTGCCACTTAGATTTAGAGACTAGAGACTCATATTTAAAGGGCAGAATAATCCCTTGTGAGGCCTGAGGACAGTCTACAATGTGATGTCCTGTATTCTGAAAACACTGTTCCTGTATGTTCATAATACAAAGAGAGAGAGACAGGGGGAGAAAAGGAAATTTAAAGAGCTTCAAATCCCTGTATTGATGTTAAAGTAAATGTTTAATGTTATGGGTTCAAATCATGACGAAGTGTTACTTTAGTTATGTTCTGATACAGGCACTGAGAAGAAATTTTTTTTTTGCTTGCTAGCTTTACTTTATTCTTTTTTTTTTAAAGAGGGGAGATGTTGTGAGATTTACCTTTGTGTCCTAGTTGGGCTACTGTAGGAGGGTTGCTGAGAGCGGGAGGACAGCACGGGGTGGGGGCCATTATGAGAATGCACCTGACATGTACGCGCCTGCTGTTCAACAATAAAGTATCTTACGTCCAGTGATACTGCGTCTCAGTGTCCCCTCACATGACAGAGTCGAACCGCAGCTTTCTGGTCCCAGGTCGGCTGCCCTGCCTCTACAACAACTCAGCCCCATAAAACAGAATGTGTCGGCCGGGAATCGAACCCGGGTCAACTGCTTGGAAGGCAGCTATGCTAACCACTATACCACCAACACAATAGAAAAACTCAGCGTAAACCCACATGTGGAAATCCATGACCTTCTTCTATAGGATATTGTGGGGATGCTTGGAAACCCAGGTCCTTCGATTTGGTGAAATCCCTTTTTTTCTTTTTGTCTGTGGGAGGAAACCGAAGAACTCTGAGTAAACCCATGTTTGGAAACCCATGACCGTCTTCTATAGGATATTGTGGAGATGCCCAGTAAATGGTAGTTGTTTTCAAGAGAGGCGATGAGAAAGATATAAGGATTATTTTATTTTATTTTATTTTTTTTGTCTGTGGGAGGAAACCGAAGAACTCGGAGTAAACCTATGTTTGGAAACCCAAGTCCTTTTATTTGGTGAAATTCCTTCTTTTTTTTTTCTTCTTTTTTTTTTTGTCTGTGGGAGGAAACCGAAGAACTCGGAGTAAACCCATGTTTGGAAACCCATGACCGTCTTCTATAGGATATTGTGGAGATGCCCAGTAAATGGTAGTTGTTTTCAAGAGAGGCGATGAGAAAGATAAGGATTTATTTTATTTTTTTGTCTGTGGGAGGAAACCGAAGAACTCGGAGTAAACCCATGTTTGGAAACCCAAGTCCTTCGATTTGGTGAAATCCCAATTTTCTGTTTACGCTTCTGTTTGGCGTTATTTGTGGAAGGACTGGGTATTTGGAAACTGAGCAGAATGAACTGATCAGAGGAGAGGAGTTTCCACCATTATCTGTCCTCAGTTTTCTGTTCCGGTAATTTGTTTTGCTGGGTGCACCAGGTGGAGGTACTGGGTTTCTGTAATTGGTTGTAGCCTACCTTTTTTTATTTGTGGAAGAACTGGGTATCTGTAAGTTGAGCTGGTGGAAGTGGGCAGAATAGAACAATTTCCACTTTTGTCTGTAGCACAAGTTGGTGGAAATATAATTGTTCTCCTAGGTGTAAGAGTCGAAGGAGCTGGCGTTCTCACACAGAACCTTGTATCTGAAACAAGTGCAGCCGTGCCATTTTTCTTTTGTGAATTTAGCGAAACTTTTGCATTTGAATAAAATTTTGTTTTGCAGGGACTGTGTGGAAAGTTTGTTGTTGTCGAGGGTTGTGAGTTGGTCGCAATGTCGGGGAACGTGAGATTTTTTTCCTTTGAGAAATGTTTTTCCGTCAGCGGCTACAATTCTTGGACAAATCTGACCCTTAATTGGTGGCAGTTTGTTGGTCGCAATGTCGGGTAACGTGAGATTTTGTCCTTTGAGAAATTTTCCTCTGTCAGCTGCTACAGTTCTTGGACAAATCGAACCTTTAATTAGTGGCAGACGTTTTGCCTGCAAGAGTTTTTCTGAATCAGTTTGGTGTTTCTGCAGCTTGTTACCTTGGATGTGCTCTTCTTGTCCCTTTTTAAAGTCAGTATATTTTTTAAATACCTACAATGTTCTCTTTTCCAAGTGTTTGTCATTATAAATAACTGACTGGTTTCCCTCCATCACGGCTTTTTTCTTTTCCCTGATATCCATGTTTTCCTGACTCTTTGTCTCAGTTTTAGGTTTTATTGAAGCTTCTCTGCGCTCATTAATGAACTTCTTCATTAAAGTGTTCGTTAATTTCCTGTTCTCGTTCAGTTTTTTATCTTGGGCATCATTTTTAGCCTTCAGTTCTCGTTTGGCTGACTTTTCACGGCGATACTGTATTCTTTTGCCAGCTCCCTGCGTTGCTGTTTAACACTACACAACTCCAGACCACATCTGCACCTTGCTGGATCTCTGTCTCTCCACCACTTATTTCAAGTTCAATGACAGTTTTTATAGACAGAAGCACGGCTGTGCCATGGGATCTCCAATGTCACCCATTGTTGCAAACCTCTACATGGAGGAAGTGGAACAGAGAGCCCTTAACTCCTATGAGGGGACAACTCCAAGCCATTGGTTCCGTTATGTGGATGACACCTGGGTCAAAATCCAAGCCAGGGAGGTGGAAGCTTTCACCAGACACATTAACTCAGTTGATAACAACATCAAGTTCACCAGAGAGGATGCTAACGATAACAAGCTGCCTTTTTTGGACTGTTTGGTGCATATGGAGGGAGAGGACAGTCTCAACATTGAAGTTTACAGAAAACCAACCCACACAGACCAGTATCTTCTGTTTGACTCTCACCATCCACTGGAGCACAAACTTTCTGTTATCAGAACCTTACAGCATCGGGCAGAACACATCCCCACAAGGACAGAAGGGAAGGAAAAGGAACAGAAACACATCAACAAATCGCTGCAAACATGTGGATATCCCAACTGGGCTTTTGTCAAGTCAGCGAGAAAATCTGCTAAACACAATAATCAACAGAAAAATGCTAACAGACGGAAAAACATTGTCATTCCTTATGTTGCTGGAGTCTCAGAGAATTTCAGAAGGATTTTCAACAAACACAACATCCCAGTACATTTCAAACCCAGCAGAACTCTCAGACAGAGGCTGGTCCACCCGAAGGACAGAACCCCCACACACAAACAGAGTGGTGTGGTGTATGCAGTCCAGTGCAGCGAGGTCTGCTCAGACCGTTACATTGGAGAAACGAAGCAGCCTCTTCACAAACGAATGTCCCAACACAGGAGAGCCACCACCTCTGGACAAAACTCAGCTGTTCACCTTCACCTCACGGACAAGGGACACTCATTTGAGGATGAAAATGTGCAAATTTTGGACCGAGAACACAGATGGTTTGAGAGGGGTGTTAAGGAAGCTTTGTATGTTAAGAGAGAAAAACCTTCTCTTAACAGAGGAGGAGGTCTGAGATTTCAACTTTCCAAAACTTACAACTCAGTTTTGGGGCTGATTCACAAAGGTCTTACACCGGATGGGAGCAGAGGTGTCTTGTCTGTGAATTAGACTAACAAAGTTTGTTGAGAAGCCTCTGTTGTTGGGCTGTGAGGTGTTGTTTGTCAATTTACATACAGTTGTTGTGTTTTCTGTCAGAGACTTCAAGGGAACTCCCTACTGTTAAGGTGTGTTCGGTCAATTTACATGTATGTGTTACCTCAGCTGTGATTAGTTGTGTTTTCTGTCAGAGACTTCAAGGGACTCCCTACTGTTAAGGTGTGATCTGTCAATTTACATGTATGTGTTATTGACTTGTAAGCCTGTATAAAACTTCTCGTTCTCACAGCTTCCATTCAGAATTGAAAAAGACTTCTGGACAGAAGTCGAAACGTTTTCTGTTACAAATAAAGTCCAGTTGATCCTGAATTGAACGCCTTTTTAATTTATCATGTCCTGGATGACTGAGAATCTTCACCAGCATACTACACAACTCTAAATAACTCTGAACACTTTCTTGGTTTGCTTGAACCTGTTTTTTCTGTTGGGTGCGTTCTTGCTTCGTTAAAGCTGCACCTCCATGTTCATGCTCACTTTTCATTCTGCAGACTTAAACTACAATCATATCATGTTGGGAAATGACAATAATATAGCCAAGGATTTTGGAAAAATTTGAAATAAACCAAATATCCATCCATCCATCCATTTTCTTCCGCTTATCCGGGGTCGGGTCGCGGGGGTAGCAGCCTAAGTAGGGAGGCCCAGACTTCCCTCTCCCCAGCCACTTGGAGCAGCTCCTCTGGGGGAATCCCAAGGCGTTCCCAGGCCAGCCGAGAAACATAGTCCCTCCAGCGTGTCCTGGGTCTTCCTCTGGGTCTCCTCCCGGTGGGACATGCCCGGAACACCTCACCAGGGAGGCGTCCAGGAGGCATCCTAACCAGTGATAGGAATAACGGAGTTATAAATAAACGGCGTTACAAACGGAGTTATTTTTTTCATTAACGGGTAATCTAAGTAGTTACTATGCCTATCGTTACAACGCCGTTACCGTTACAAACACTAAAATGGTGTACGTTATTTTGTCTTCTGCGCGCTGTCTCTCGCTGCCTGCTTGTTTACTTTTTTTTTCCCTTGTGAGGACGGTGGAGGGAGGGGGAAGCAGCAGAGGGGAGGGGGGTAGGAGCATAGACGTGGGAGCAGAGGGGAGGGAGGGGCGAAACGATAAGGATGATGCTGATTGGCTGAGGTAGAGTGTCAGTCAGAGGTCAGCCAATCAGCGGTTTTGTTGTTCAGCTCACACGCTGCAGGCAGGAAGCTTCAAATCTGAAAAGTTAACAGAAGTCTGGCAGCAATGGCGAGTCTGGATGGAAAGTTGGCGTTTTCAAAGTGGAAATACAGAAATTACTTTACTCTCCTTGAGGTAAAAGGCAAGAACGTGCATGTGAAGTGTACATTATGTCCCGGAGCGAAGTGTACGTCCGTCGTATCTGATCTGACAAGCATCTCACAACTGCTCAGGTAATTCAGCTTTTCAGTACTGTTTTAAAAGTACTTCATATTGTGAAAATGGTTCTTTTGTTTTTAAGAAAATTCTTGAAGAACCAGTTGTGTGAGAGTTTGATTTTATTTTACACTACAAAGCACTTATTTTAACTGTTTACTTTTATTTCTAAGAAAACACTTGAACAGTACAGGGTGTACATAGAGCTGAAAAACACAATTGTTATATTATTTTGTTAACCTGTATTTTGTAATGAAGAAAAAACTTGAAGTATAGTATGTCAACCAGTCATGTTCTGTTGAGGTGCTGTAAGCATTTCTACTTAAAATTCGTAGATATATCTAAACTTAAACCAACCAAACAAACAATAGTTACTTTCCCTGGTAACTAATTACTTTTATAGGTGAGTAATTCAGTTACTAACTCAGTTACTTTTTGGGCGAAGTAACTAGTAACTATAATTAATTACTTTTTTGAAGTAACATTCCCAACACTGATCCTAACCAGATGCCCGAGCCACCTCAACTGGCTCCTCTCGATGTGGAGAAGCAGCGGCTCTACTCCGAGTCCCTCCCGGATGACTGAGCTTCTCACCCTATCTCTAAGGGAGAGTCCAGACACCCTGCGGAGAAAACTCATTTCAGCCGCTTGTATCCGAGATCTCGTTCTTTCGGTCATAACCCAGAGCTCATGACCATAGATGAGGGTGGGAACGTAGATCGATCGGTAAATTGAGAGCTTTGCCTTTTGACTCAGCTCTCTCTTCACCACGACAGACCGGTACAGCACCCGCTTCACTGCGGACGCTGCACCTATCCGCCTATCGATCTCACGCTCCAGTTTTCCCTCATTCGTGAACAAGACCCCGAGATACTTAAACTCCTCCACTTGGGGCAGGACCTCCTCCCCGACCCGGAGAAGGCATGCTACCCTTTAACCAAATATATATAACCAAATATATATATATATATACAGTGTTGGGAATGTTACTTCAAAAAAGTAATTAATTATAGTTACTAGTTACTTCGCCCAAAAAGTAACTGAGTTAGTAACTGAATTACTCACCTATAAAAGTAATTAGTTACCAGGGAAAGTAACTATTGTTTGTTTGGTTGGTTTAAGTTTAGATATATCTACGAATTTTAAGTAGAAATGCTTACAGCACCTCAACAGAACATGACTGGTTGACATACTATACTTCAAGTTTTTTCTTCATTACAAAATACAGGTTAACAAAATAATATAACAATTGTGTTTTTCAGCTCTATGTACACCCTGTACTGTTCAAGTGTTTTCTTAGAAATAAAAGTAAACAGTTAAAATAAGTGCTTTGTAGTGTAAAATAAAATCAAACTCTCACACAACTGGTTCTTCAAGAATTTTCTTAAAAACAAAAGAACCATTTTCACAATATGAAGTACTTTTAAAACAGTACTGAAAAGCTGAATTACCTGAGCAGTTGTGAGATGCTTGTCAGATCAGATACGACGGACGTACACTTCGCTCCGGGACATAATGTACACTTCACATGCACGTTCTTGCCTTTTACCTCAAGGAGAGTAAAGTAATTTCTGTATTTCCACTTTGAAAACGCCAACTTTCCATCCAGACTCGCCATTGCTGCCAGACTTCTGTTAACTTTTCAGATTTGAAGCTTCCTGCCTGCAGCGTGTGAGCTGAACAACAAAACCGCTGATTGGCTGACCTCTGACTGACACTCTACCTCAGCCAATCAGCATCATCCTTATCGTTTCGCCCCTCCCTCCCCTCTGCTCCCACGTCTATGCTCCTACCCCCCCTCCCCTCTGCTGCTTCCCCCTCCCTCCACCGTCCTCACAAGGGAAAAAAAAAGTAAACAAGCAGCGAGAGACAGCGCGCAGAAGACAAAATAACGTACACCATTTTAGTGTTTGTAACGGTAACGGCGTTGTAACGATAGACATAGTAACTACTTAGATTACCCGTTAATGAAAAAAATAACTCCGTTTGTAACGCCGTTTATTTATAACTCCGTTATTCCTATCACTGTATATATATATATATATATATATACTATATATATATATATATATATATATATATATATATATATA
>JBBPBX010050961.1:9156-24761 GCA_038048925.1 Garcialebias charrua | reverse complement strand
TTCACTACAGATACAGTTACAATTATAAGAATGTGAACAAAAAGAACAAGGGACAAGATAACAAGAACAAGGAACACAGAAAAATAAAAAAAATTAACTATGCCAGGGGGGTGCCAGGTTTCTACAATGAGTACATAAAAAAAAAAAAGAAAAAGAAACATTAAATATATTCAAGGAGCTACAGCATTCAACCGTGTTTATAGCTTTCTTGTTGTTACTCTTAGAAATGTAGCCTGGTTTAAACCAGACCCTTGTCCTTCACTTCGCTTCGTACTAGGGTCTGGACTTTTCCCATTGAAAAACGTTTCTTGCTGGAGGCGTGGGCTCTGCTTAGGAACAAAACCATTGGATCTTTTGAACAGGGAAAGCATTCTGCTCCCTCCCCTCAGAGCCACCCCCCGTGCTCTGGTGAACTTGACTGGCAGCTGCTCTGCCTCCTGCAGCGTTTCTCTCGCTGCGCAAACTCAGTGTTTATATGTTATAAAACGTTTTAATACAATAAAATCAAACCATGGATCGCTGGTCCATGCAGCTCACCAAAAGACCAGAAAATCTGCAGGGATTCGGTCAGCAATAAAACCCGAGTTTAATTCTCGTGACAACCTGAGGCATTTCCGTGTTCATTTTACTCAGCAGGAGGGTGGAGGAGAAGGAGGACGAGGGAGCGATTACTTAACTTTTGGGGGGAAAAAACAAAAGAAAACTCCAGATAAGGGATTAAGAAGGGGAAATTAATAAATTTGTGTCACATATAAAACAATCCTGCATCGCTTTGCATCGCTTTGAATGAGAACATGCCGCTGCTCGCTGACTGAGCGCTGGCAGAGCCCTTTTATAGGACGCTGCGCGCTGGGACTGGTGGGGGCGTGGGTTAGGGTCCAAAACTCCACCCCTTCTGTTCTCTGATTGGTCCGAACAAAAATCTACCGGAGAAATCCTTGTGGGTGGGTGAAGTCCCAGACTGTGCAGTGAAGGGAAATGAGAATTGAGCGGAGCTGTGCAGGAATGGCGAGGGCCAGGCTATTAGAAATGGTGCATAAATATAATTCTATTTCTTAAATTAAACCTGGAAAAAAGGCAAAGATTATGAAAATTTACATTTGTGAATATGGTATTTGCCAAATATTATAATTAAATTAATTGCCAGTTTTTTAAAAACATTAATATTCTTTTTGTGAAAGCCAAAAATAATGTGTTCATATCTTAATGAAGTTTTTGAATCAATATTACAGATGATAAAATTATTACAATGCTTCCAAAATGTCTTTATGACATAACAATTCCAGAATAAATGACTGACTGTTTCGGAGTGCTCTTTGCAAAATTTACAGTTGGGGTCAATTGTTTTAATATATTTCTTCATGAATTGATTAGTAGGATATATTCTGTGTAACAGTTTAAAGGAGACATCTTTCATTTTGTTTATCATCAGTTTCTGATGAAATGTCCACACATTTTTCCATTGTGAATCAGGGACAAAGTTTCTCCAGTAGAAGACAGATGAGGGGATAGAAATAATATCCTGCTGGAACAGGGCACGGATAATTCTGTTGTTCCTACATGTTGAAGAAAAACAAGCTTTACCAACAGTGGTGTCAGTTACATTCAACAAGGATTTCTGTTCATCAAAAACATTGTTTCTAAAGAGTTCACAAATTTCATTAGTAACAGCATCAAACACAATATCATACTCTTTAGTAGTGACAGCAAGGTTAAACTTCATGTTGAATTCATTATAACTGAGTAAACATCCATTTTTCTTAAACAGTTGACCCACTAGAAGGATGTTTTGGTTGAACCACTGTGGATAAAGTGATTTGTTGTTGTAAAGGATAAATTTGTTATTCCAAATAAAAAATTATGAGGGGAAAAATTATGTTTATAAATAAGTGCCCATGAAATAAGTGTTTGTTTGTGAAATGCAGAAAGTTTTACTGGTACTTTATCTATATTGTAATTACAGAGGAGAAAATTGAGCCCATTTGAGAAGATGTGATGTGGGAAAATATTCCACATGGAGGATGGATTTTTTAAATATGATTTTATCCAATTTACTTTGAAGGTATTGTTAGAGTTGTGAAATCGAGAAAATTTAAGCCTCCTTTCTCGTATGAGCTCATTACCACAGATTTCCTTAAGTAATGAATACGATTTTTCCATAGGAAATTAAAGAGCATTTGGTCAATAGTCTTTAATGTTTGATTGTCGGGAAAGTGCAGAATAAGTAAGTCGTGATGTTCCTTCAGCTTTAGATAATAAAACACGTCCTCTAAAACTTAGTTCTCTTTGAATCCATAGATTAAAATGTTTTTTGGTTTGGTCAATTAATGGAGCAAAGTTTAAAGAGCATCTTTCTGAGTTGTTTTTGGAGATAATTATGCCTAAATATGTTACACTTTCTTTGACAGGGATATTACATATACATTTTGAAGTACAGTCTTTAACTGGTAAAAGTTCACATTTATTAAAGTTCAAGTGAAGTCCTGAAACATTAGAGAAGGTTTGGATTAACTTTAAAGCTGGTGAAATTTGACTGTTGTCTTTTAAAAAAAAGAGTAGTATCATCAGCTAACATACTAATTTGAATTTCTTTACCAAAAACAGAAATACCTTTTAGTTGATTTATAGAAATAAAGTCAGCAAGAATTTGGGTGGCTAAAAGGAAGAGAAAAGGGGAAATTGGGCAACCCTGTCTAATTCCTCGATTTAAGTTAAATCTAGGGGAGGTACCATTTTTTAGTTTGACAGAACAGTTAGCATTTTTATATGTTTTAATTGAACTACAAAAGAAAGGACCGAATCCAAATTTATGAAGGCAGCTGAAGATAAAATTGTGATTAATAGAGTCAAACGCTTTGTAAAAGTCTAAGAAGAGTATGAAGCTATTATCAGTAATTAATTCTGAGTAGTCAAGGATATCAAGAACAAGTCGTATATTATTGGAAATGTGCCTATTTTGCATAAATCCAGATTGTGCCTCTCCAATAATTGTATTTAGTACAGATTTAATTCTTTCCGCAAAAATTGATGCCAGGATTTTGTTGTTCAAAAGACATATAGGGCGCCAATTATCAATAAGTAATTTATCTTTTTTGGGCTTAGGTATAAGGGTAATGATCCCTTGATTTAAAGTAGCGGGGAGAGTTCTTTTTTCAATGCTCTCTAAAAATACTTTAGTAAGAAAAGGAGCAAGTTGATCACTAAATTGCTTATAGAATTCCCCTGTTAGCCCATCTGACCCAGGAGATTTGTTATTTTTTAGACGATTTATAGATGAAAGAGTTTCATTAACTGTAAGAGGAGAATCACACATCTCACGTTCAGAGTCAAGGATGTTCTGCGTGTTGACTGATTTTAAGAATGGCTCAGGGTTTTTGTCAGAGTGACTAAGAGCATAAAGTTTACTGTAAAAAGAGCTGATATAGTTTGCAATAATTTTTGGATCAGAGGATACTTGGCCTTCTATATTTAATTCATGGAGTGTATTGGATTTGGCACAATGTTTTTCTAGTTGAAAGAAATAGGAGGAGTTACTTTCTCCTTCTTCCAACCATTTTAATCTTGATCTTACAAAGGCTCCTTCTGCCCTATTTTTATAAATTTCGTCCAGCTTATTCTGTAAAATAGCTAAATTTAATTTATCATTGTCTGAGAGGTCTAGAGGACTCTTTTTGGAGAGCGTCATAATTTCACCAATGATTTTATTTTCTTCAGCTTTCTTGGTCTTTTTAAAGTCAGAGCCAAATTGCCTTAGAAATTTTGTAGTCTCAAATTTAAATAACTCCCAGTTGACACCAAATTTATTTTCAGAGTTGGCTTTATCAAAAAAATAAGAGATTGTTTGGGAGATTTTTTGCTGTACTGGGTGCATTTTAAGTAATGAATTGTTTAAAATCCAGTAAGCTTTCCTATTCTGTGTTTGGCTTTCAGTAAAATGTAATGAAATAAATATTGCTTTGTGGTCAGTGAGAGGAGTCGGAAGAATGTTAACAGTAAAGTTATTATTTGGTAGGTGATCAGACACTAACCAATAATCAATACGAGATTGTTTAGATCCATCATTATTACTCCAGGTGTAAATAGTGTCTAAAGGAAAATTTTCTCTCCAGATGTCCTTTAAACTGTATCTCTGCATAAAAGATTTTAGAGGAGTGTTAGAATCTTGAGCTCGAGGAGGCCATTTGTCCAATTGATTGTTTAGTATATTAAAATCCCCTCCCATGAGGATAACCCATGAGGATCACCCAGCACACACACTCTTTGCCCCACTCCCCTCATGGCGGAGGTTAAGGAGCATCAAATGTAGAACCACTAGACTGAGGAACAGCTTCTACCCTGAGGCTGTTAGACTCATGAATAAATAAATAATAAGAATAATCACTGCAAAATATCACATCATGCTGATGCTGATCTGTTTTCTTGTTGCTGTGTTCATCTGTGACCATCTGCTCATACAGACTCGTGTTCGTGCTGCTGTTTATAATCAGTGTTTCCCCTACCATTATATAGGCGGGGCGCCCCGCCCCCTCAACAGAACCGAGCGCCCAGCCTACCCAACGCTCCAAACACCTGTCGGCACTGATGCTAAACTAGCAGCTCGCACTGCAGGTGCTCTAGCTGAAAAAAAAACATAAAAGCAGCCTCATGCTGAACACTCAGCTGACACCCACCACACATACACGCGCACGGCTCACTTTCTCATCCCCACCGATGGGGGGGGGGGACAACGAACGCGTGGCTGAAAAGTTTCTCCTCTGCTCGGCTCCTACTGCGCGCGACTCCACACACACTGAGCGCATGGCTCACCCTAGTCTCACCTCCACCGAAAAATAAATAAATAAAACTGAACGCGGCTGAAATGTTTGTCTCTCCTCTGCTCTTAAACTGCGCGCTTTCGGCTTTGTCTCTATCTGCCAGTATATCTGCGACAGAAACAAGCGACCAGCCCCATGAAAACAAGCCACCCCATCGTGTAAAACAAGGGCCGTTTTTAAACAGTATAAACATACAGTTATTATGGCATTACATATAAAGAGCAAAATTATGCTAAAGACTTTGAAGAACATATCCACTCTAAAAAATAAAAATACATTTGGCATATTTATTCAAATTAATCCCATTAAGCCTCTGGGACTCATTTACCAGAGAGGCCTGAATTTTAAACTGAGTGATGACAACAGTGGACAACAACAACAACAACAGACAATCATAAAGGATGCGTACAAATAAAAATAAAATTAACAGCAAACTCATAGTAAGCTAAGTCAACAAAAAACTTTCTTTAATCTCTATCCTGAATCATGCTTTAAGTGTGTGCTCTTTCTCCCATTCTTTATTATTTTTTTCCCATATTTCCTCCACTTATTGGAGCTCATTTTAATGTGGTCTTGTCACTCTAGACCAGGGGTCTGCAACCTGAGGCTCAGGAGCCACATGCGGCTCTTTGGTCCCTCTGCAGCGGCTCTTTCAAGCTTTGACCAAAACTGACATAAAACTGAATTTTATTGGTTCTTATAACAACTGGAAGGGTTAGTTTTAGAAGTTTTCCTACATTACAAGGAGTAAAACATACTTTCACTTTATGCTTTATTTCTTTTAAGTAGGATACCTAATTTTTCTACAGTTAAAAAAATAAATCACATAGGCCTGCATAGTTTATCATTTTAGTTTTTAGAAACTGGGCAAAACTATATAAATTTTTCCTTCTTTACAAGAATCTTGTCTTTTATTTTATCTTAAAATGTAAAAATAGCAGTAAATGTTAAAAATCATTAGAAATTTTTAGTTTTATAAAGTCACTCCTGCTGGCCAGAAAAACGTCCTCCAACAAACTTAAAGTGGTCCGTGGGCCACCAGTTGAAAATCCCAGTTGCAGCAGGTGTTGTGGCTCCGGTCACGTTTAATTTAGTGAACAAAGGAGCAGAAATGGCTCTTTGGATCGAAAAGGTTGCAGACCCTTGCTCTAGACAAATAATAAAGAACAAATAATAACAAGCGAATTTACTTTCAAAACAAGCCCAAGAAACCGCAACAACGGCTGCGCAGCTCAGGACGTGTCTCTGTCCCCCCACCCCGCCATGGCAGGTTATGTAGGGGAAACACTGATAATGATGTTTTTCTATTACATTAGGGCTTAGTGTATTTCTAGTTGACGTTTTTCTTAGTTAATCCTAGATGTTATTACTGTTTTTCTCTTGCATTTTGTTGTTGGATGTAACTGGGACCCTGTGTACATAATCTCGTTTCATCACATGTACCACATGCGGTGCAAATGACAATAAAGACTCTCTGACTCTGACTCTGATAATTGCATTAGGAAATTTGTTTAGATCATCGGATAGATTTTTTTTCTATCAGAGAGAGAAGTTGTAAGTTTTCATTTTTTAAGTTATAACCATAAATATTTATGGTAATTATGATTTTATTATAATATGACAATACTGTAAATACAAAATGTCCCTGAGAATCAGATTTATTCAAAAGGATGTCACCTTCAAATTTGTTTTTGAGTGTAAGAGTGCCAGCTGAATGCTGGCTACCATGTGATGAATATAGGGTGTTGCCCCACTGGTTTTTCCAAAAAATTATGTCATCACTAGAGTGTGACTCTTGAAAGAAAAAAAGATCTGTATTTTTTTGTTTGGCAAAAAGAAATAAAGCTTTCCGTTTTGTGGAATTTTTAACCCCCTGGCATTCAAAGAACATACAGTATAGATAACGACAGTGTTATTCAAGATTCAAGATTCAAGATTCAAGAGCTTTTATTAACATTGCACCAATTTTCACCGATACAGCGTAAGTATGTATTCACAGTCATCCAGGAGTGTGAAAAGCTGCTGCCTTATCAAAACACATGACATGTTCTTCAGCGCGGCCTCTCTCATCCGGTCTGGATGAAGGTCAAAGGTGGGAAAACAGGGAAAGAAACCATGGGGGTTACAGCTATACAGTCAGTTATAAAAAGAGATGTAAGTTTTAGTGAATGTGCTGTGTTGCTTTCAGCCTGTGCGCTGATTTACAGAAAAGTTGGAAGAATAAACCATTAGTGTTATTTTTGTTAACGCTAATAAGAACAATTTCAGAGAGCAAAAAGTGCAATCTGTTTCAGTTGAATTTGAATCTTCTACATCAAGATGAACTTTTTTCTGAACAAGGTGCATGAAATGCTAGTTTAAAGTCTCAGCTCCCAGTGCCTACAGATCTTGTGACTCCAGGATTCCTCTTCTATCTGGAGTTAGTAGGGGAGTGGAGTGTCCATGTTAGTTCACAGGGAGATCCACTTCTTTACCGTTCACGTAGGCTATCTTCCCCTCTTTTCTCGCTGCCTCGATCGCTGGCCAAAGTGCTGCTCTGGTTATCCGGTCCGCTGGACACCGGTCCTCTGTGAAGCGAAGATGGCGTTCCTTCAAAAAGGTGTTATTTTTCGCAGCTCTCCACACAGCATCTCTGTAGGTTCTGGAAGAAAACTGCAGGATGATTCCTCTAGGTTTATTATTATTTTATTTTATTTTTCCCAAACGGTGGACAGTATCAATCACATCAGGTAGCTTGAGTTTCCCTTCAGGGAAGATGGTTTGACAGATCTTGATGGTTTCTTTTCTCACGTCTTCTTTTGAGACAGTTTCTGGAACACCGTAAAGTTTCAGATTCCCACGTCTGGAGTACCGCTCTGAATCAGTTAGCCTTTTTTCCAGCTGAAGAAGGGTAGCCTCATCTTTTTTAATTTTGTTCTCAATGTTGCCAACCCTTTTTTTCACGTCTTTAATTTCTTCAAAGGCAAAGTCAACTGATTTCTTAAGCTCCTCAATTTTTACTGAGTTGTCACCCACCATCTTTTCTACAGTGTCGAAGCGTGTGTTGACGAGCTTGGAGAGGGTTTTGATAATATCGGGGTTATTCACGCTTATCTCCTCACCTTGTTCAAAGAGTGCTTTTTTTGTGAGCTGGTTCTTTAGAAGGTGTCCCCTCTGGTGAAATAGGCAGCAGTGGAAAGTCTTCTTCATCCGGAGGTAGGGGATTCGCCATTTTCATATAATCGTGTCCCGCGTTAGCTACATTCTTGCTGGAAGCTGCTGTTTTGTTCTCTTTGGAAGATATTTTCCTATCTTTTGAAAACATTGTTGCGCTATCAAAAGGGTTTTGCTTCCCTGTTCAGATGAATAGCACAAAGAAAGTCAAGTTTTTCCAGTTGCATTAATAAGAATTGGCGCCACAGGTTGAAAAGGAGCGTCCACTCAATTCGCCATCTTGGTCGCCTCCCCGGTTAGAATACATATTATATCTATCTATATATATATATATATATATATATATATATATATATATATATATATATATATATATATATATATATATATATATTAGGCATGTAACGAGATCTCGTTGTACGAGATCTCGCGATATTAAACTCCCGCGATATCTCTCGTTGAGAGGTAACGTTGTCTCGCGAGATGCTAATGCTAGCGCTAGCAGAGCCCCTAGCAAGTCAGCGTCACGGACAGCATGGCTTCGCCGGATGAAGTTGCTATAGAAGACGCCCCAACTACTGATGGAACTACCGCAGACGAGACGCCTCTACATTGATGGAGGGTCCCGACGCTGCCCCGAATGTAAAGACACGCGTGTAAACACCGGTGTGACCGGTGTTGCCAGATAGAGTACCACCCGCCCAAAGCACTCTCTATCCGCAAAAGTCAGAAGGAAAATCGCGGTGAACCACCCAATCTGGCAACACACGATTCAGTGCAGTGATGCGGAAATATAACGCGCGCATGAAGTAAATGGCTGTACGTCGTGTGTTTACAAACTACGGTAAATATGTCGGGCAAAAAAAGAAAGTGGTTGGACATGGATTCACTTGTGTCACGGAACGGGATGGGAGTCAGCGTCCTATCTGCATGATATGCAACACGAAGTTGAGCAACTAGTCTGGCGCCGGCAAAACTGAAGGAACACTTCATGAAGATGCACAGACGGAGAATACAAGAACACAACGCCTGCTGAATTCAAGGTGAACGAGCCAGATATGATGTTGTTTCTATGCTAATTTTAGCTTTTTAAGCTAATTCCACATTTAATGCTCTTATTAAAAAAATGTCATCCTAATTCAGCAAAAATGTGCTCTCTCAACTTCATTCTGGTGATGCTTCTTTCTGCTATTTTAGCTACTTTTCAGCTGAATCTTTTTTCTAATTTTAGATTTTCTTCAGATAATTTCCACATTTTTGTGCTCATTTCTGCTTCTTTCAGCCTAATTGGGCAAATATATTCTTTTTGCTTTCTTTTGCTAATTTAAAAGCTTATTCTACCTTTTCAGCAACATGTTTTAGTACTCTTTTTCTGGTTTAAGGTCAATTAAAAATTTTGTGGTAATTTCTGACACTTTCAACCTAATAATTACCTTTTTTTGTTCATTTCAAGGTGCAACGAGCCAGATATGATGAAAGGGCCACTCTGCCTGCTCTTGGATTTGTACCTGTTAGCAAACCGATCCTCGCAGCATCGTACGAAGTTGCTTATTTGATCGCAAAGCAGGGTAAGCCACACTCCATCGGTGAATCTCTCATAAAACCAGCTGCATTAAAGATGGCAAATCTGCTACTCGGAACAGCAGCTGAAGATAAATTATCCCAAATTCCTCTTTGATGATTAAAAATTGTACAAAAATATTTTTGGGGGATGAAACTCTTATTGGGCCAGAATAAAGTTGTTGTGAGTTCATGCACTGTGTTGCTTTTGTTCTTTGAGCAAGGTGATGTTGTAGAATTTGGAAAAAAAAAAATCATATTTTATATATTAAAAAAGAGGGGTTCGGTGAGTGGCCATATGAAACTTGAGGGTTCGGTAGCTCAAAAAAGGTTAAGAACCACTGTTCTAAGGTCTAAGGAGATTCAATCAGTAAAATGAAGACATCAGTTGGGTTTGTAATACATGTTAAAACAGAATAAAAGCCTTTTTGCGGCATAAAACCGATCTTTGAAGTTTTCTTGAACTAATGTTAAAATCTCGTCTCGTTCTCGCGAGATCTGTGATTTTCTCGTCTCGTCTCGTGAGTTTTGTGTATCGTTACACCCCTAATATATATATATATATATATATATATATATATATATATATATATATATATATATATATATATATATATATATATATATATATATATATATATATATATATATATATATATATATATATATATATATATATATTATATATATATATATATATATATATATATATATATATATATATATATATAATATATATATATATATATATATATATATATATATTTATATATATATATATATATATATATATATATATATATATATATATATATATATATATTGTATATATATATATATATATATATATATATATATATATATATATATATATATATATATATATATATTATATGTATATATATATATATATATATATATATATATATATATATATATATATATATATCCAGGGGCGTCCGCAACTAGAGGGCGCTAGGGCTCCGGCCCTCTGGAACCTCTGCAGCTCTTCAACATTTGAAGACTTAATTTTTTTTAAATAAAAATTAAATTAAATAATAATTTGAAATGTATGCATATATTTTTTTGGTGTGTAGGATAAATATTTGAGTAATGAAGAGTTATATTGTTTGTTTCAAAAAACGTTTTTGATTGTGACGTACTTCCGGTTCTCTGTGGGCTCCGGCAGCTTATCCATTAACTCTCGTTATCAGTTGCACATGCGCAGTTATGTCCCATCTTTACAAAACTATTGGAGTCTTCAGGACGCAGTTTTGGCTTCAGGTACATTTTGAATCATGAAAGCCCTTTATCTAATGTCTATTCGCATTTCTGACTTGTATGCCTCTCAATTTTTATATAGCTGCTTGTAAAAAAAAAAGAAAAAAAAGCCTTCAGCTGACTGTTTATTCTGGTGAATTTGTTTGTGGAGCTAACATGCTAATGCTAGTTTTTATCTAATGCTTATATTATTGTGACCAAAAGGTGGAGCTCTTGCTCCTTTAAGTTATCAGATACACCAGGACACAGACTAAACAAATTTACAATATTCATTAAAACAATTTCATTAAAAACAATTCTTTCTTTAAAACTGATGTCTCATGTCCACCACTCAGTCCCTTTAAAAGAGTTCTTTCCTCAAAGCCAAGGATTCAAGTCCACCACTCTGTCCTTGTGAAAACAGGAAGACTCAGGAATAATGGCAGACACTTTAAACCATCCTCAGTCATTGTCGTCCAGTCCATATGCTCTGTTCAACGGAGTCAGAGAAACAATGCTCTGCCCACACAGTACAGGTTTTGTTGAAAGTGTCTGAACACACTGGGAATACAGGTCAAGACAAAACGAGACGAGAAGACAAAACAGCAGAGCGTCCACAGCACTGCGGCTCCAAGCAGCAAAATCAGGTGCCTGAAACAGAGAACCCATTGTTGTGGATTTATAAAAATAATTAAAATATAAATTGCAGGTACTTACCCGGAGGTGGAGACACAGCCAAACCTGGGAGGAAGGAGGTCAACAGGCGAGGGCTTAACCGCACGCCACAACAATCCCCACCCAGCCGGCAATGCCAGCAGAGCAATGCTGCAGAAATGGACAGGTGTGACACCCACAAACCCAACCAAGATCCCAGTCATTAATTCAAGAAGCTGGTACTTACGATCTCAGACGAGCAGACCAAGAGCACAAGCAGAATGAAGCAACCAACTGGAGCAGCAGGGAGGGAAACAAAGACACATGCACCCAGCAGCCGTAGCAGCTGGCGTTGTCGTTTCCCTGCGGCTTGAAGCTGCACGGCGGGATGCACCATCGTGCTTTGGCGCCAAAGCGCTGGTGGTAGAAACAAAAGGCGGCTCCTGTCCGCCTGCGGGTAGCGACCCCTGCTACCACCGATGGCTCGTCCGGCACTGAGGGCGTTGCTTGAAGCTCAGGTGCTGCTGGAGATCCGGGGACCGCCGCCTGGACCGCGAAGGTCCTCGTAGCTAGGAGGATGCGGTCGGCTTCTTCGGCCAGCGAGCGGTAGTCTCTCTGCCGCAGAAGCGGGGAGTTGGCCAGGACCGTGCGCACCGAAGCCGGGAGCTGGCGGATGAAGAGGTGGAGGAAGAGAAACCCACAGTCGTCTGATCCCATCAAGGACAACATGCTCTCCATCAGCTCAAGAGCCGTGCCATCGCCCAAACCGGAGAGGGAAAAAAGTTTCTCAGCGCGCTCTGCGTCTGAGAGTGAGTAACGCCGCAGGAGCAGCTGCTTGAGGGTGGCGTACTTTCCGTGTGCAGGAGGGTCCCGGAGCAGGCTCATTGCTCGCCGAGTGGACAGTGGATCCAGCGAGGCAACCACATAGTGGTATTTGGTGTCGTCTGCAGAAATCCCGCGAAGAGCAAACTGTGATTCGATGTGGGCGAACCACGACGGAGGGTCGTGCAGCCAGAAGTCTGGGATTTTAACGGCCACCGAAAAAGTGAGCGGGACCGCCTGTGGAGGTTCCACAGCAGCAGACATCTGAAGAGAGCTGGCTGGAGCGTCAGATGTCGACATGTTCAATTCACAAGGTCACCAGTGTAGGAGGTGATGAAGAGACGACACAGAAGACGGGATGCAGAACTTCACTTTAATCAACTCCTACAGTTCTGGCGGTAAGCACCCAAAAAACACCTTATATATCAACCCTTTCACAATACAACATCCGGTCCTCTGGACCTTTCACAATAAAACATCCGGTAACACATTCGGTCCACTGGTTGTGAGTAGAGTCCCCTAGTGGTCCACCACAATATCATAATAATTTATTTACAGTCCTTAAAACATCTTAAATCATTCTTTATTTATTTACATCATGTTTTATATCATGTTCAACATTCTTTTTGTAATTATTTAATTCATTTTATCCCAACTAAATAACAAACCCAAAACCCCTTTAAACCCCAAGACACTAAATTACTTCAATAAATACAATAAATTACTTCAATAAATACAGGTTTGCAACAACTATACAGTTCACCCTTCACTGGTTCTGGCACTCGCGACATGCCGTAGAAAAAAGGCAAGTGGCCGCACTGACGTCACACTCTACGTGCCACTGCAAGGGGAACAGCTGACGACACCACAATCCGTGTTCATAAAGCAGCAGTCTCCGAAAACAGAGCAGCAGTGGTCCCGGTGTGGGGGAGACCTGCTGGCAAGCCCGGATTTTCGCAGGGGCTTCCCTGGGCTTCAGCCCGGGGCCCCGGAATTTTAGGGGCCCCGAGCCTCCGGCCCCGCCCCCTAAGTTATTTTTTTGTGAACGGATAGTCTCAAACACGTTGTCTCAGGAGAAAACTGTTCTTGTTAGGTTTCATGTAAAACTGGATGATTTTATCTTTTATTCGCTTCAGCGGGGTCGGTCCCCTCCCGCTTTCACGGGGAGGGTGGGGGGGGTGCGCGCGGCCGGTCCCCCACCCACCGCTGGTGATAAGGAAGAGAAAGCGGAGGAAAGTGCAGGAAAGGAGGCAAAGGAAAGGAGCAGGAGAAGCAGGGGCAGCTGTAGAAGAGATGGAGCTGGGGGCCCCAAACCAGGTGAAGAAACAAGGGAAGAGAAAAAATGTTGAAGTTGCTGCACGGGCCAGCAAAATGTGTACAGAGATGAGGGAGTGCACACAGTGAGGACTGGTGCTCTGACTTCAGTGACTCTGTGTCACAGGCTGACTGAACCCCGTTATCCTGTGGAAACTTTACTGTCCTTCCTCAAACAGGCAAAAGGAGTGAGAGGAGTTCAAGAATCAAGAATCAAGAATCAAGAAGGTTTATTAACATTGCATCAATTTTCATCAATACAGCGTAAATATGTAGTTACAGACATCCAGGAGAGAGAATGAGTGCAAACAAGCTGCAGCTCAACAAAGCACATGACATGTTTATCAACACATGATATGTTTATCAACACATGATATGCTCATAGCGCGGCCAGTCCCAATCTGTCCCCAGATGAAGGTCAAAAGCAGGAAAACAGGCAAAGACACGGGGTTTCACAGCATTGATATTAAAAAAAGATGAATCACATTTTGTCTTCAAGACACCGCGTGATCCAGTAAAAACCATATCAAAAGCACATTTAGTTACAATAACAAATGGAGATACGGCAGGCAAGGAGATAAGTCTGTGAGTAATTTCAGACAAACACAGAGTTCAGCAGATGTGCAGCTGGGTGTTATCTGAGGCTTCACAGAAATCTCTGGGGAGGGGGAGGGGGGGGGACTCTTCAGCTCCACACTCCAGGAGAATGGCTTCCCACAGCTTACTTTTCAAGGACATGTGCAGAAGCCAGATAATGTTCTTGTTTGTTATCCAATAGACCACAGTGTTCTTTTCCACTGCCGCCTTCAAGTCTGTGGTGCTGTTTCATGGCCGAAAGAAATCCAAATATGTGGTTCCGCTCTGCTCAGCTTCATGAACTCCCATCTGTCCCTTGATTGATCCGGGGTGGCTGTAAACAAGTCCCAAAACGGACAGCAGGTGCGCGGTGGTCCACCACTGCTCCAAGCGAGCGATTGAGCTCATACAACAGCTGGGATGAGGAGCTCACGGCCCGGTTCAGAGAATTTTGCTGATCAGGTAGTGCCGACAGCGCGCTGATAGCTGCCGAAGCCTCCCTCAGCTTCCAGTAACAAACAACTCCGCTCACGCCAAAAAACAGAGCAGTTGCTACCAATAATCCAATAATCCACAAATCCTCCACGTCTTCGACACTTAAGACGGTCAGACACATGGGCTGCCACTGACCCCACGAGTCCATCACGTATCCAGCCGCGTGTGTGTCGGAGGGACAGACAGCTTCTCCTGGCACGGTCCGCTTCGTGGAAAAAATCTTATCCATTGAAGAAACAGCCCAATTTATTAATTCCATATTGGTTCGAGTGAGCGCTGAAGGGTCGCAGACGAGACGAAAAGCAAGCAGGGAGTAGGAAAAACTTAGGGAGGGAAGAGCAGAAAGATATGCGACCTGCCTTGCCGAGTGCCGGAAGAAGAAGAGAGGAGTTAAAGTTGAAAGTCACTTTCCAAACCTGAGAACTTATGACTCAGCCAGAGGCACCTAAGGCACAAAACAGAATCTGGGTTCACTGAACAACACATTTTCAGATTAAAGAAAATAATGAGCAAAGTCAGAATCAATTCTGAACAAATGATGAACACCAGCATTTTAATTTTGTACCCACTTTTAAACCTCTCACTCAACATGGATTATTTTAAAATAACATCTTTAAGCTAGAGAGGCTGTGAAGCATGCACTGGTTTACCAAACCATTAAGTATAAAAGCATTGAAGTTCTGCTTTTACAAGAGACACATAAGGATGCATCAAATGAGACAGAGTGTTGCAGGGAAGTTTGTGTTGAATCCAGGCAACAATAACTATTCAGTGATTTTATTTTGTGATGGAAGCATCATATTCTAGTTTCAAACCCTAACATGTGGTTTTGTCTTTCTAGAAACCAGTTAAGGGTTGTTTGTAGTTTGTGACAACTGGCATATTAAAGTTGTAAGTTGTGACTCATCATCTGAACCAAAGCAAAACAAAACAAACAAACATACATATATATATATA
>JBBPBX010050959.1:13544-24762 GCA_038048925.1 Garcialebias charrua | reverse complement strand
TATATATATATATATATAGTTTATTTATATAAATAAACAAGTATATTTATAACTATATATATATATATATATATAGTTATAAATATAGGTATCTATATAAATAAATAACTATTTTTATAACTACTGTATATATACAATTTATATATATATATACATTTTTTAAGGTTCATTTATAAACTTCATCAACTCGTTTAAAAGTTATTTTCTTTTAATTGAGGATTTTTGGGATTGAAATTGCCCCAAGGCCACACCCTGCCACAGATCTTTGGAGGACACCCCGCGTGAAGATGGTCTTCAACTGGTCTCCATGGGTCAGTCCTCAGTGCTGGTTGATCACCTTCGGTCTCACGCAGGTGGAACCCACTGAGATGAGTTTGTACTCAGTGGTAGCTGTGCCTGGCCCCAGATGCGGCTGTTGGTTGCAGCACTTCCTCTCTACCACGGTCGGCATTTCTCTGCATCTACGGCAGATGCACCATGAAGGTTGTCCAGGTAAAGGAGGGATGGTTGTCCAGGTAAAAGAGGGATGGTTGCTGGTGAAGCAGGTCTGAAATGGCTGAGGACATCAAAAAAATATAAACGTAAAAAACAAACTAACATTGTTACTGAGGCAACACATTACATTATTTTATTAAAAAACAATATTCAATTTTGATCAGGACAGAAAACAACATGTACTTGGATACCAGTTCAATAAATTCTCCCAATAAAAGTTAATGAGACTAACTCGAAAATATAGACAAAATCATATTTTTAACACGCACTAAAATACGTACGTTCAGTGCAAATGTATGTTATACACGAACACAGAATTTTAATTAAGTCATCTTTTTAAAAATTCTTAAATTTATAAAGTTGTACTTTTTCTGTGACGCGGTTAGAAAAATAAAATAATAAAAAAATAAGCTTCAAAGTTATTTATTGTCAATATTGTGCGTCTGTATTATTCTAATTTTATGACCACCAAAATTGCAGCACAGAAAAGCCATAACAATGAACAAATACATTATATAAAAACTGGAGCGTGAGATCGATAGGCGAATAGGTGCAGCATCCGCAGTGAAGCGGGCGCTGTACCGGTCTGTCGTGGTGAAGAGAGAGCTGAGTCAAAAGGCAAAGCTCTCAATTTACCGATCGATCTACGTTCCCACCCTCATCTATGGTCATGAACTTTGGGTTGTGACTCGGAGTAGAGCCGCTGCTTCTCCACATCGAGAGGAGCCAGTTGAGGTGGCTCGGGCATCTGGTTAGGATGCCTCCTGGACGCCTCCCTGGTGAGGTGTTCCGGGCATGTCCCACCGGGAGGAGACCCAGAGGAAGACCCAGGACACGCTGGAGGGACTATGTTTCTCGGCTGGCCTGGGAACGCCTTGGGATTCCCCCAGAGGAGCTGCTCCAAGTGGCTGGGGAGAGGGAAGTCTGGGCCTCCCTACTTAGGCTGCTACCCCCGCGACCCGACCCCGGATAAGCGGACGAAAATGGATGGATGGATTATATAAAAACAACTATTAAACTTTGGTTTTTGTTTCTGCCTACCGTAATATCTGGTGGAAATAAATTTCATAAACAATATTAGACATACAACCTTACCATCTACATTTTAAAATTGTGTAATAATATTATGATCACAGTTATATTAGTTGCAGTGCAAACCATAAAATAATCTTGACATAAATACAGTTTCCCCTTACTTACCTTGTTTCCAAAACCTGAATGGGAGTCTCCCCAAATTCACTACTGTACTTCTCAGACCTTCCCCAAAGTCATCATCTCTGCATAAAAACATATAATGTAGTTCAAACAATAATCAGATATTCTTTTCAACACATTTATCACACAATGACAAATTTATCTAACATATCAAAGCATGTAGGATGATTTAAAAAATAGCATCAAACAGCCATCTTCCATCCTGTTCTGCTGCTAGAAGTAAAATTTGAACTTTTTACGCTCTCCATCCTGCTCATGTCCGCAGCAGACAAACTCGTCCACCCCACCGCCAGTTTTACAGATTTTATTCCAAAAATTAATGATTTTTGAGGCCCTTTATACAGGTAAACGTCCAAAGAGGTTGACATGTATGCATCAACAACATTTATTGTGTAGTAGAACTAACAGACTTTTCGATTATGAACACCAAATGATCTGCAGACAATATGCTAATTGCTAGTTGTTGTGATCATGCCTCTCTTACACAGACAGCGCAGTTACAGTACTTTCATCATATCTGCTTGCTGATCCACAATACAATAAGTTAGGATAACTAAATGTACGTATCGAAACAATACTGAGGTTGAATGAGTTAGCTGCTACCATTAGCATCACGTCAGCTGTAGGCCGGAAAACGGTTTTAGCCTGTTGTAGATAATATCATGGCATTTGCGCTATCACATGTTACCTTTTTGTTATATTTCAGCTCGTTTGGCTGGTAACAAACCCATATAGATTCTGCTCTGCTGGCGGCAAAACAAGGAGGCAGATGAAAGCTTGCTGAACTTTATTCCTATTGATGGCAACGACAACCACAACTCACGAACTGCACAGCTACAGGCTCTCAAGCTAACACACACACACTCTCTTCTTCTACCCGCCCCTCTCGTAGCTCTCTACCACCCTCTCTAGGTAAAGGCTGGGCCTGTAACACATGATTCAAGCAAAGACACTTACTTTTCAAGCAGAAATGTTGCTAACTCTGCATCGCTTTGCAATCCTTTGAGCACCCAAAGCTCTCGCTACCCACCTCCGCCATTTTGAAACAGCTACTACGGGAACGTGCGCGGATGCGCGCAGCAGCTGGGAGAGGCGGGGGAAGGGCGGGGGGAGCTCGTTCATGAAAATAACTCTGTTTTTATTGGCTGGTTAAACACGGGCCGCTCTGGTTTTTATAAATGCTATTTTAACCACCGGGAGACGCCAGAGGAATATAGTATTTCTCAAAGATTACCTGTTTAACATCACTCTGTCAAAAAATAGTGACAGAGAGAAGAAATATGTTTATAAAAAAAGCTACATACTGAAGCTTTAAGCAGCATGGTGGTACAACTGGTAGAGCTGCTGCCTCTCAGCGAGCAGGTCCCTGGTTCAAATCTCGCTCTGGGGGCCTTTCTGGGTGGAGCTTGCATGTTCTCTCTATGCATGCGTGGGTTTTCTCCGGGTACTCCAGTTCCCTCCCACAGACCAAAATCATGCATTTCTAACTCTAAATGATCTCCATAGGTGTGCGTGAGAGAGTGAATGGTTGTTTGTCTCATTTGTATCTATGTGGCCCTGTGATGGACTTGCGACTCGCACAGTGATTGCTGGACATGGGCACCGGCGACCCCATGACCCAAAATGGAAGAAGCGGGTAAAAGATAATGAAAGGATGTATATAAATATTTAGCTGGAAACTATGACACTTATAAATGTATGAATAACATGGTGAAAATATGACTTTGAAAAAATAACCACTATTTTTTTCTCATTAAAAGCTAAATAAACCAAAACATTGATGTTAAGTTTTGACTGTGCATCTAAAAGAGCTAAGTCTGGTCCTCTGGACATTCAAAAAACAAAACAAAGCAAAAAAATTGTAGAAACGTTTCGTCTTTCGTCCGAAAGACTTCCTCAGTCTGAGGTGCTGTATTCAGCTCAGTCTTATAAATAGCACCCTCTCACAGTGGATCAACCAGTTGGCTGATGACAGCCGAAACCAGCTGCTCACATGATCAAGGAGGACCATCAGCCTAACGATGGATCGTTAGCACCCTGATGGTTGTTTGCTATTCACAGAGGGCTGAGTGATACTAGCAATAACAGCATTGTAAGAGGGGGACAGTTGAACCCGGAGGCCTCCACCCCTGTTTAATGATGGACGGTTTCTTTTCACAAAGATGGCCTCCTTTACTCCTCTCTCAAACCATCGTTCCTCTCTATCAAGGATGTGAACATCTTCATCCCTGAAAGACTGACCGCTGGCGTGGAGATGAGTGTAGACCGTCCTGACCTGATGATGTTGATCTTGATCTGGAGTCCTGGGGCCTCATGTATCAACCATGCGTGCGCACAAAAACATTGCGCACGTCACTTCCCACGCAAAAGCCCGTATGTATCAAAACTGAACTGAACGTGAATATATGCGCATCCAGGTACATATCCACGCAAGCTCCCGAGCAGGCGTACGCACGTTTCTGTGGTTCTTGTTCCTTTGGCGACACTTACAGGTGTTTCAGAGAAACTGAAGCCCCACAGTCTGTGGTTGACTTTAAGAGCGGCTTGAAGACCTTTCTTTTCAACCGAGCATACTCTTCCTCCTCATGATTCTACTTTTGATCTGAGTTGATACTGTTGTTGATTTTAATTGTTTTATTATTTGTCTTATTGACATTCAAATATGTTGCACCTTGTAGCACTTTGAGATTTCCATTAATGAAAAGTGCGTTATAAATTGAATTCATTATTATTATTATTATTATTATTATTATTATTATTAACAGTTCAAGATGTGTAAATGATTAATATTCCCTCCAAACACACGATTAACAAGTATTACATCCACATGACGCAGTGAAATAAAGGACGCGCAACGTTGTGCCAAAAATAAATTTAACAGGAACGGATTCATTCAGCCTTACTGGAGGTTATAATAAATAGTGTAACACGCAGAGCATTTATTTAGAAACAGATATAGTTTTCCGATCTAGGATATGGCTTATCAGCCGTTTTCAGAAATAATAATTTTCCAGTTTGGCACTGCATGCTGCGCTCTGGGGAGCCGTGCATCACGCGTGCATACAGAAGCAGCGGTCAAACTGTTCCACAGAGGGAGCTGCAGGTCGATCGGGACTGTGCAGTCCAGTCCACACAAAGCCGGATCATGTCCAATGGAATGGTCTCATCCATATGTTTCCAAAGGCTGAGTGGTCGCGCTTGGAGCGCGCGCGCACCCTCACCGGTGTCGACACGGCAGCTGGAGGTGTTTCATTATCTGCGTTTATTGTAGATTTCTCCAAAATGACACGTGAAAGTACACCTTATATAACTTGTAGGAGAGCAAAAGCTTCACAGACAGACTGCGCACAGGGCTGCGGGGCGCGCGCTGCGTCTGGAGACTCCAACATCATGTCATGAAAAGTCTCCACCAAGACGCACAGACTCGTTTCTTCACATCATCTACATAAACAAAGATCTATGTTCTAGCAAACATCCAAGTAAGTTCCTCTGTGTTTACAGTAATAATGGTAATAAACTCGTGCGCAAAGTTAATATTTCCACACAGAATGAATGAATGAGCCGGTTCGCGCACCACAGCAGGGTGCGCGCGCACACAAATACCGACAATCACTCGTTCTTTGCATGATGAACACATTTTATTACTATTCTTACTTAGGATGTTTGTCCTCACTCATATTATATTGAATTCATTATTTTCCCGAATCTAGAAATCATTTCTGATCGCGCAGGGATCAAACAAACATGTCCTTCACACATGCAGGAAGTAATTTGCATCTGTTTAACATATGTAAATGTAGGCGTGTCAGGGGAGGTGTCTCACGTGCGCTCAGTTCCACGTCAATTGTGATGTACAAAAGGAATGTGCGTGGATTCAGGTGTACGCACAGTTTGATAAATCTGGATCTTTTTGTGCGTAGACACTTTTCTGGATTTCACCGTACGTCACTTTTCAGTAGGAAATCCACGCAGGTTTTTGATACATGAGGCCCCTGATCCAGACTTAGCTTTTTTAGATTTTTCTACCTGGATTATTGATCATTTATCAGGGTATTTTGACTGTGCAGCTTTCCAAACGGCACCCCATGCTCACACAAATTTTTTTGTCTTTCGGTTGCTCACTTCTTCAGGGGTAGCCACAGCAAACCAACTCACTCAAAAACTTGGCAAATATTTATATGCCAGATGCCAGTGGCGGTTCCTGAAATGTCCACCAAAATGAAAAAAAAAAAAAAAAATCCCAAGTTCAAATATGTTTTTTTAATCAAATGCAGATTAATACAAGGTCAACAGAACAATTAAATGCTCAGGATGAGAAGAACCAATTTGACTCACTAAAACAACAAAGAACAAACAAAAATATATATAAATAAATAAATATATATAAATTATAGAAAGGAAAATAAGTGAGATTAAAACATTTCTGCATTTCTACTTGCAAGAGGCTTTGTTTTCATTCTCCAGATCAATACAGTGTTAAGAAATAGTAAAACACCACAAGTGACATTTAGTATATAAAATTATTAATGTTTGATCATTTTTATAAGCAAATTAAAATAAATGTAGCCATCAGAGTCCAATACTGTACAATAACCTGCGCTGGCAACCTAACTCCACAAACAAACAAACAAAGAAAAAAAAAACTCACCAGTTGCCACTTTTAGAATAAACAGTCAGCTGAAGGCTTTGATCACAAACAGCCATCTAAAAGTTTAGAGGCATACCAGTCAGAAATGAAAATAGACATTAGATAAAGGGCTTTCAATGATTTAAAACTTACCTGAACAAGCCTGCTTGGTCACTGACCACGGTTCATTTTACAAAATAAATAAATAAACGGCAGGAAACACGCGATCGGTAGATAGAGCTGACGTTGGACATGTTCAGGGCGGTGAAAAATGCGCCCAGCATATTCACATTGTTCCCTTTCAGTTGGTCTCTCGGTGCAACATACTCGCTATGGGAATTGCGCCCCCGCGCGATTACATGAAGGAATATACTCACGCCTTTACGGCAGGAGCGTCACCGCTGCACCAGAGGCCCCGCCCTCTGGGTACTTAAGCGGCTTGCGCCCCTCCATCTTTCTCTTTTTGCCCTTCACCTCGCTTAAACCTGAACTACCTCTTCGCGGGACTTCTCTGTTGCTTCATCGCTCAACCAGAGGTGAGCTTGCTCCCTACACAGAGCGCACAGAGAATTATTCCTGCGTACTACTGGGCTAGCGAAAGCTAGTCCAGCACTTTTCTCTTAACCCCGAAGTATTTTCTTCTCCTCTCTCTACAGGTTGCTTTGCTCGACAGCGCTAACTATACCACAAGAAAAAAGCTACCTCGCTAACTCCTAGCGAGCTAGCCAGCGAAAGTGACGCGACGGAGGAGACTTTTCAAGGAAGAAGAAAGAAGATTCTGGAAGGACTCGCTCGCCTCATCTCGGACATGCCTCCAGAGAAGGGAAAGCGACAGGCGAGACTTCCAAGGAAATCCAACAGGACGGCGAGCCCGACCTCGCGCGCCTGTCCCAGCGGGTGTGGTTTTTCCCTCGCAGCTACGGACACCCACGAGGCATGTCCAATCTGCTTGGGGATCCTGCATGCAAAAGCAGCACTGGATATGCCCGACTTTTGCCCACACTGCAACCTCATGATGGATGCGGTGCTACGGCACCGGGTTGACCTCGTCGCCAAGGCCATGTGCTCTTCAGCAACACCAACGGACGCGGACACGACGGAGCCCTCACTCCCACGCCGGAGCTCGAGAACATGGCTCTACATGACAGCACACGTGTCGAATGGGGTGACAGCCCTGACGTGCTGGCTCCCATGGTGGACCTAACAGTCGAATTCGACACCCGGGGCATGATGAACGAGGACAAGATCTCGATTTCAGCCTCAGGCAAATTTTCAATGGAGGAGGCGGATCTGGAACTGGAGGATCAGGGTGAAGACCTCTCCCAGACCCCAGTACCTGTGCTCCCAGAAACTGACTTTTCCATCCCTGCTCTGTTCGACTTGTGCCACAGAGCAACGGACGCACTGCATATCCCATGGCCTGAGCCTCCACCTCGCCAACAGGTCACGAGGCTGGCGGGAAACTATTTCTACTCGAAGCAGCAGGCCGCTACAAGGCAAAATATACCTGTGTTCCCGGACTTCCTCACAAAACTAACTGGCCCCAGTCACGAGCCCCTATGCTTCTCCCCCTCTCACAGTTCCTCATCGTGGATGGGATGGATGAAGTGGGTATAGCTAACGTGCCTCAGATCAAAGACACTTTAGCGTCTCACCTGGCTCCTAAATCATCAGGAACGAAACCAACTCTTCCCAGCAAGGCTTGCTGGGCCTCGGCGTCTCTTCTCGAGAAATGCTACAGGGCTCAAGGACTCGCGACACGTGCCATGAACGCGTCCGCGTTAATGCAAGCTTACCTAGCCGAAAAACTGCAACAGCTCCAAACGACAACGGACAAGCAGGCGGCTGCCGAATTGCTGGATGAAGCCCGCAGAGCAACAGACTTCGTGCTCCGTATGATGGGGACAGCTGCTGTTGCACAAGGTAGGAGAATGGCGGAAGTGGTCATCGCGATCTGCCACCTCTGGATGACTCTGACGGATCTCCCGGAGGGACAGAAGGTACCTTTTCTCCACTACTTGATAGAGCCGACGGGATTATTTGGTAAAGCTTTGGAGCGAATTTAGACCAAGCTGGACCAAAGGCGCACACAGGCTGAAGCTCTCCGGGTGGGCATCCCCTGGAGAAGTTTCGCCCCCCAAGAGAGTCTGCTGGTAGCAGGCCTGCACAACCTCGGCACTACTTAGCAACCCGTGCCCCGCCGCAGAAGCGGCCAGCATACGAGGAGGAGCCCCGGCAAAGTCCCCCCCAGGGCCCACCTCGTACCGAGCACGCATGGAGCAAAAACAGGTTTGCCCCCCGCCAGGCGACCAAACATAGGGACTCCTCAGTGAATCGTGACAACAGAAAAAACTGTGCCTGATGAACCAGGTCCACATGTCCACATTACAGGGTCACCCGACCACGTGGTAACGGGAATGATCCCTTCATGTCTAGACTTTGCTTGTAACAGAACAGTACAATCAGCTGGTATATTTACAGCATGCACAAATCATGCCTTCTCTGCTGTGAGTGACGTAAAATCATGTACGTCATTGCACGAAAGCAAAAATAAAGTTCATGAAACAGTTCCTCTCTGTTTTATTGAAGAAAAAAACACACAAACAACAACAACCAGAACGGGTCTCCGACCTGTAAGCCATCATAAAGAGAGAGGCCTTATTTTTCCCCTCTCTCTCACGGCTCACAGGGTATTAGCATAATTGATAAGCCCCAGCAGAGCAGAGAGGCTCTTTTTTCCCCTCTCTCTCACGGCTCACGGGGTATTAGCATAACTGATAAGCCTCAGCAGAGCGCCTCTGCAATGAGCAGACGCAGAGGCGTCTGCGACCCCCCCTCCCCACACCTCTCAGGAAGACAGGTGGGGAGGGTCATGTGCTCAAACCCTGGATCCAATGTGAACAACGGGAGAGCCAATACACTAACCAGACGAAACACGTGACATGTCAGCTCCTCAGAGAGGCAAGCTGACAACGTCTGACTATGGGGGGGCTTCATCAGACGTCCTCAGGCAGCTACAATTTTCACACCTCCTCAACAATTACTGTTTTCAGCCGGTTGTCAGAAAAAACAAACCAGAGCCGAATCAGATTTCTCTCCCTGTTTTTCAAGAGGAACTGAGCTCCTTATCATCAAATAATCTCAAGTCTGCCAAACCAGGAGATACCCCCCCACACTCGCACGATGCAGCTGCTCCTTTGTTATTAACAAGGGACATGAAATGCCCAAGTAGTACTCAGACAGCACGTCTCTCCCTGTTCTGCGCTGATCCAAAACTACTTTCAAATATAATACCCCCAGGGGGTGACACACGGACCCCGGTCGGTCTACCTGGTGCCAACGCTCCATTAAAGCGGAGGACCAGTAAACTGGACCATCACAAGGATCGGAGTGGAGTTAGAAGATCTGCTTGTTTACATAACTCACACCTCACAACAGATTTGGAGGAGGAAGATATATTTTCCGCTCCAAACCTGTCCAATAAAGTCGACAGACGACATTGGCCCTCAATTAACCCTGAGCAGGGTAACTTGGGAGCACATCAACAACAAGGCCTTCCCAATCTGGTTGACCCCCAGAGGTTAACAGCTTCTGTATCACCAGAAGGAGCAATACAACCAATTAGGCCGGGAACATCCAAAAGCCTCAGCTTGTTGGCTGAAAAGAACAGGCGGATGGCATCAGGATTGCCAGAAAATGTGGTATTGACCATACAGAATGCCTGTGCTGGTTCAACACAATCTTTATACGCACAAAAGTGGCGCATCTTTGAAGCCTGGTGCTCAGAAAGAAATATTATTTCTTATACATGCGACTTGGCTCAACTCCTGACATTCCTTCAGGATTTACTGTAAAAAGGTAGTTCTTATTCAACGATTAAAGTTTTCCTATCAGCGATCTAAGCCTGCCCTGAAAGCTGGGGACACAAGACACCCGGAGCACATCCAATCATAATAAGGTTTATGAGGGGTGTCCTTCGGACCAAACCACCCAGCAGGACCTTGACCCCTGGTTGGGATCTTGGCCTGGTCCTGGGGCTCTTTGTGGCCCTCCATTCGAGCCACTGAGCGAGGTTAAGATAGATTTACTATCTTACAAAACTGCTCTACTCCTGGCACTTTGCTCAGCGAAACACGGGGATGACCACGCATTATCTGTGCATCCAATGTGTATCAGATTAGCCCCTGACGGGTCAAAGGTCACCTTAAGGCCTAATCCCGCATACACCCTCAAGGTCTTGACCTTGAACCACAGGAGTCTAGACTTTGATCTCTCCTCCTTTCCACCGGCCCCTGTTCTCACTCAGGAACAGGAAAGGCTACAGGCTCTCTGCCCAGTGAGGGCTTTACGCACCTACATGCAGAGAACAGCCGAGTGGAGGAAAACAAACCAACTGTTCGTCTGCTTTGCAACACCTGCTATAGGGAGAGCCCTATCAAAAAAACGCCTCTCACTTTGGGTGACTGAGGCCATTAAGAGGGCATATAGTAGCAAAGGTTAACAGGTACCCTCTGGAGTGCATGCTCACTCCACTAGGGGCTTGGCCACTTCTTGGTCATTATTCAAGGGCGTACCAGTCGCAGACATTTGCGTTGCTGCAAATTGGAGCTCATTAAACACTTTTGCAAAGCATTACAGTTTGGATGTTACAGCGGGTGACGTCACTCAGGCTGTCCTTTCTAACACACAGTAAAAAGTGGCCTTGAGGTGCCTGTTGGTCACAGGCAGACGTTCACTCTAGCATGCATTTTACTGAGCATTTCAAGGGCGTGAGTGGATTACGTTCCCATAGCAAGTATGTTGCACCGAGAGACCAACTGAAAGGGAACTGAAAGTTATGCACCATAACTCATGTTCCCTGAAGGAAGGGAACGAGGTGCA
>JBBPBX010050958.1:0-24762 GCA_038048925.1 Garcialebias charrua | reverse complement strand
GGGGCTCACTCCCCCTCTCTCTCCTTCTGCAACCCTTCTCACGGGCTCTCCTTTCACCTTCCAGCTAGACCCTCGCCAGCTCAGCCCCGGCTATTTTTTGGGGGGAAGATATCCATAATCTATCTATCTATGCCGGACATTCAAGCTCTCAGGGGTCCGGCATGCATGCCCTTCGCCGGGGTCCGAGCGCCAAAGAACCCTCATCAATAAAACCTTTTAATTGTACAGTATTCTTCTCTCTCAGTGCGAGTCTCTCCAGGTTGAATTGTATGTTCAACAATTTTAGACCAATATCCTTGTTACCACAGTTCTCAAAAATTCTAGAAAAACTATTTGTGAACAGACTACCGTATTCGCCGGAGGATTATACGCTCCGGTGTTTAATCCGCTTTGTCCAATTATTAACAATAAACAAGAAAAAAACGTACACAATACGCCTCGGTGTTTAATACGCATCATCACCACGCGACGCGTCAGCGCCTCATTTGCCCTAATCAAGATGGCGGCGACAGAAGCAAGCGAGTACGAAGATCTTCACAAGGAAACACGGTAAAACAATTATTTCTTTGCGAGAAAAAATATATTTCTTAGCTGACTTCATAGCAGACGTGCTTCTGAGCTTAACGAAATGTTCAAATCAGCTGGATTAAAAAAAAGTTCGCGAATTTTAGGCAGGCGCCAGGCGGGTCAAACCGGACGCTTTCTTTCTTTAAATTTAGCTAAATAAACGCTTAAAAAATATATTTCTTAGCTGACTTAATAGTAGACGTACTCCTGAGTTTAACGAAATGTTCAAATCAGCTGGATTTAAAAAAAAAAGTTTGCCGATGATTTTTATGCAGGCGCCAGGCGGGTCAAACCGGACGCTTTGTTTCTTTAAATTTAGCTAAATAAACGCTTAAAAATATATTTCTTACCTCACTATAGCAGACGGGCTCCTGAGCTGAACCAAATGTGAAATCAGCTGGATTTAAAAATCCGCGGTGTGGTTTATGAGTGGTATCTTGCAAACAAAAACAGCTACATCCACAGCAGGGAGCGGGCAGCGACAGAGTCATCAGTCCGACCAAAGGAGGCTTTTTTCGGACACAGCAAGTAGAAACTTCTGGAAGTGGCCCCTCTTCCTCTTCACTCTCTGAGTCCTCTGCTGGCTGCTGCCTACAGCGCCCGTATAGCGGCCGAAACTGGTACTGCACCATTTTCGCCAAAAATGAAAAACGAAGAATCAGAGCGAAAAATGAGTCTAAAAATATGGGAAAAAATCTATAAATAATACTCTTCGGTGTTTAATACGCTGGACATTCAAATGAGCAAAAATACTGCGTATAATACACCGGAGAATACGGTAGATCAATTTATTTCTAAACAAAATATTCTAAGTAACAGTCAGTATGGGTTAAGAGCAAAAATCTCTACATCAATGGCTCTCATGGAATTACCGTATTCGTCAGACTTTAACACGCTCCTGTGTATAACACGCTTTGTCTAATTATTGCCAATATATTGGAAAAATTCGTAAATAACACGCTTCGTTGTATAACACGCATCTATTATGCGTCACCTCTACGCGACGCGTCAGCGCCTCATTTGCCCTGCTTAAAATGGCGGCCACAGAAGTGAGCGAGAACGAAGGACTTCACAAGAAACACGGTAAAAACTAATATTTCTTTGCGAGAAAAAATATATTTCTTAGCTGACTTTATAGCACAAGGGTTCCTGAGCTTAACCGTTTCACGAAATGGTCAAATCTGCTGGATTTTAAAAAGTAGTTCGCCGATTTGCTTGCAGGCGGGTGAGACGGCTTTATTTCTTTAAATTTAGCTAAATAAACGCTTAATATAATATATTTCTTAGCTGACTTTATAGCACCAGGGTTCCTGAGCTTAACCGTTTCACGAAATGGTCAAATCTGCTGGATTATAAATTGTTTCGGTTTGACTTCTTCCAAATTGGTCACGTGCGCTACTAAAATAAATTATAAAAAATTGAATTTTATCTCAAATGTCCTATACAGCTAATAATTTGTAAATGACCACCAAATTACGCTCTGTAAGTTTCAAGAAAATATGCGGTGTGGTTTAAGAGTTATCTTGCTAACAAAAACAGCGAACCTCACAGCTAACAGCTGTGCAGCTACATACAGCTAGCAGCTACATCCAGAGAGGAGGCGGGCAGCGACAGAGTCAGTCCGACCAGAGGAGGCTTTTTTCGGACCCATGAGCTAGAAACGGTTTGGAAGTGGTCCCCTAGCGGACAAAAGTGGTACTGCACCATTTTTTGCCCAAAATGAAAAACGGCAAAATCAAAGCCAAAAATGGGGCTAAAAATATGGGAAAAAAATCCATAAATAACACGCTTCGGCGTATAACATGCAGGACATGAGAGAAATGCAATTTCAATCCTGTCTCAAAAGCAAGATGGCGTCTGTGTACAGCTGGACCTCTGCTCTCTCTCGTCTGTCTCACATTTTTGTGATTTGTTTAGTACAGTATTTTATTTTGCTTTATCTAGCCTGTCAAACAACTGTGTCTTGGCTGTAAAGCAATATCAATATGATCGGCACACGTTATTTTTCATAAAGGATTATATGCCTGCGTTACCTGGGCCAAGTATGCAGAGTTTTTCACTCCGCGTTTTGAATGTGCCACGTCATCACCTGAGTACCTGCTGCTGTCAAAGCGCCGAGGCCGGAGAAGGAAGCGGGGATCAAGAGCTGGTATCCAGACCAGGATGAGGAAACAACGAGGGAAAATATCAGAGTGGAGCGGGTCCAGCTCTGCTGGAAATGAGCACTGCCTCCGGCTGGTACTAATCCGCGAACCGGCCCTGTCCTGCGCGTCTTTCCCATCCTGCGCGTCACCAAGCCTGTGCCACTCTGATCGGATCTTCCCAATTCGTCGTGCCCGGCTCCCCACACTGCGTGACAGATTCCTTCAAACCATCTCCTGCCAGGAGAAATATGTGGATGGAGTTTATTCGTCACCGCAATGCCCGCTAACACAGAGCGCACCTGCAGCTGCGCGCGTAAAACCAACTCGGGTTGCCCTGCTGAATGCTCGCTCCATAGCGAATAAAACTTTTGTCCTTGGGGATTTATTCAAGGAAGAAAATCTGGACTTCATGTTTTTGACGGAGACCTGGCAGCGGGAACAGGAATTCATTCATTTAAATGAACTGTGCCCGCCAAACTGTTCAGTGTTTGGAACCCCGCGGGTTGCCAGACGAGGAGGTGGACTTGCGCTCATCTATCAGGACTGCTTTTCCTGCAGGCTCATGAAGCCGGATCCTTTCAGCTCTTTTGAACTTCAAATGACTAAGGTTGGAAACATTGATTCATTTTATTGTGTTTTAATTTACAGACCTCCTGGTCCTGCCCGTGCGTTTTTAGATGATTTTTCTGAATTTTTATCTTCTGTCATTAAGCTTGAGAAAATTTTAATCCTTGGAGATTTCAATTTTCATATCGATGACTCATCCTGCAATGCAGCATCTGAGTTACTGTCACTCACTGAGGCGTTTCATCTTAAACAGCATGTTTTTGGGCCCACGCATAAGAAAGGTCATACTTTGGACCTTGTCTTCTCTTTTGGTCTCATCATTGATCAGCTGAGTGTGGTGGACGTTCCTGTCACTGATCACTGCTGTGTGTATTTTAATTTGTCTTTTAACCTCAACAGTTGTCCTCATAAAGTGATTTCCCAAAGGCGAATTATCAATCAAAAAGTGGTTGAGAAATTCTCAGAATCATTTGAGCCCAGTTGTTTTGTTAATTGCAGTGATGCTGATTCCTTTGTGGAGTCTTTTAATAGACACTGCCTGTCTGTCTTAGATGAGGTTGCTCCTGTAAAGCACAAAATATCCTCTTGTAAAAATGCTTATCCTTGGAGAAATGAAGGAATTATGTTCTTCAGAAGTTCATGTCGTAAGGTAGAGCGTTTGTGGAAATCTACTAAACTTGAAGTCCACAGACTGCACTTAAAGGAGCTGATGTCAGTCCTAAATGAAATGATTAAACAGGCCAGGTCAGCATATTTTTTCTAATCTTGTAAGTATAAATAAGAAAAATTCAAAAGTTCTGTTTGATGGGCGGCCGTGGTGTAGTGGTAATGGCAGTCGACCCCTGATCGGAAGGTTGGAGGTTCGAATCCCGCATCCGCCCACCATGTGTCGTTGTGTCCCTGGGCAAGACACTTAACCCCGAGTTGCTCCCGGTAGGTCTGGATGGCGCCTTGCAAGGCAGGCTACCACTACCGGTGTATGAATGTCTGAATGAATGGGTGGATGGCTGGTATTGTAAAGCGCTTTGGGGCTCCTCACAGGGGGCTGGAAAGCGCTATATAAATAAGCTCCATTAAGCTCCATTTACCATACCATTTATAATATGGTTTCACCTCCAGTCCCTCCTGTGCCTGTATTCTCATTAGATGATTGTAACAAATTTTAAACTATTTTGTAGAAAAGGTTGACAACATCAGGGCACATGTTAAATCAACTCTTGATGTCACCCTCAGTTCAGCCCCTTCAGTGAGCTCCTGGTCTTCATTTACACCTGTCACTTTAGAGGACATGAAGGTTGTTCTAAAATAGATCAAACCTTCCTCCTGTATGCTAGATGCTGTCCCCGCATCACTGTTTTTAAAGGTGTCAGATATCATCAGCCCACATGTAGCAAAATTAATTAAAGGGGACCTCAGATGTATTTTTTAAATTTTTATGGTATTTCTGTGGGATATCCAGACCCTATTCCTTCAATTTAATGCACAAAATAATTATTAGATAATCAATTATACCCTTTTTAATTCTGCCATTTTTAACTTTCGTTTTGAACGACCGGTTTCTTGAAGTCCACGCCCTTCAACGATCTGTTCACGCCCTCTGTAACAGCCAGTATCTGTAATGTGTTGTTGTTTTAAAATTAGCTCTTTTTTTATTACTCATTTGACTTACTGTTAGTGTTAGCTTAAGATAACTTACCGAAACCCGTCTGAGCGCGCCGCAGTTTGCTGCTCCTTTTAGCATTAGACCACCCGAATCCGAAGCTAATGTTAGCTTGTTCCTCTTCCGGTTTTCGCCAGCTCCGCTCGTTGCACGCGATGAGATTTTGGGAGTTATCGCTGTTCCAGTGAAGACAACACAAAGTTCACCAAGTGTCTCCCGTAAATTAATCTGTAAGGAGAAGGTCCTCTTGCTGCGAGCCTGCTGCGAGGCTGCTGCAAGGCTGTACAGTTGAAGCTCCGCTCCATCGCGCCGGAAGAGGGTCCCGTCGAACCCGGTCCTTCCGCCTGTGGTCCGCTCGTTTAATTTTTGCCGGCTGCGCGTTGGCAGCGATCGCAAATACACTAAAAATTGAACTAAAACATAAAAATAACAATTATACTTTATTTATAAAGCCATTTAAAAAAACACAGCTGCAACAAAGTGCTGTACACATGAAATTAAGAACATATAAACAAAAGATGAGATGAAATCATGAAAAACAACAGTCATGTGTTTAATACAGAAGTGGGTTGAGCCTAACCAGGGGTTGCTAGGTGAGGGGCTGGACTCAGGTTTGATCTGATTGGCTGGCGGCTTGTGACGTCAATAAATGCAGGAAGTGTGAATCCTGGTGTATTTATCAAAAATAAATAAATCTACTTAGAGTAAATAAACCACTGGGTGCATTTTTTTGGCACAAGGACTGTTTTTTTATGAAGTAAATACCCAAAGTTTAGTAAAAAAACATTAAAAAGTGAATTTTGCATGTGTGGTCCCCTTTAACATTTCTTTTTCTACAGGGTCAGTTCCATGTTTTTTGAAACAAACAGTTTTAAATCCGATTTTGAAAAAGCCCAATTTGGATCCCACTGAGCTCTGCAACTACAGGCCAATATCAAAATTGCCTTTTCTTGCAAAAATTTTGGAGAAGTTAGTTACTGCACAGTTGAATACTTTCTTGCAAAGTAATAATATTCTGGACAAATTTCAATCTGGTTTTCGCAAAATGCACTCCACTGAAACTGCCTTATTAAAAGTATCCAATGACATTTTGATGGCTGCAGACTCTGGTCAGAGCAGTGTATTGATTTTATTGGATCTTTCTTCAGCTTTTGACACAGTCGACCACAAAATCCTAATACATCGACTGCAACATGAATTAGGATTTTCTGGAACTGTTTTGAAGTGGTTTTCCTCTTATTTGAACAACAGAAAATTTTCAATGTTTGTGAATAACATACAGTCTAAGACCTCTCCGTTAATGTATGGTGTTCCTCAGGGTTCAGTCTTGGGTCCTATTCTGTTCATTATTTACATCACACCCCTTGCAAAGATTATAAATAGCTTCAGAAATGTCTCTTACCATTTCTATGCTGACGACATTCAACTCTATACTGCTCCTTCAATGACTCAGAATTACACAAGTTAGATGAACTAGTAAACTGCGTGTCCCATATTAAGGTGTGGTTAGCCAACAACTGCCTTCAGTTAAATTCTGCCAAGACTGAAACCCTGATCATTGCCCCTGAACAGAAAGTTCCTCGCATCAAACAACATCTCGGTTCTCTGGGCTCCTCTTCTCAGCTGAGCCTCAGAAACCTTGGTGTTCAGTTCGACCAGTCAATGTCTTTGGACAAACATTCAAAGCTTCTGGTCAGAAACTGCTTTTATCACCTGAGGAACATTTCTAATTAGCTGAGGGCAATGTTATCTAAATCTGACCTGGAGAGGATTATTCATGTTTTTATCTCTTCTCGTTTAGATTACTGCAATTCCCTTTTTACTTGTTTTAATGTCTACTGTCGCTCGTGTCCAGTTGGTCCAGAACGCTGCTGCGAGGCTTTTAACAGGAACAAATAGAAGGTCTCACATCACACCGGTTTTATATGATCTACATTGGCTCCCTGTTGAATTTAGAATTCATTTTAAAATTTTGGTATTAACTTTTAGAGCGTTAAATGGACAGGCCCCCCAGTACATCACAGAAATGCTGATCCCCTATTCTCCAGCCCGCACCCTTCGTTCTTCAGCACTGAACCTTCTAAAAGTCCCTAAGACCCGGTTTAAAACTCGGGGTGACCTTTCCTTTCAGGCCGTAGCCCCCCGGCTGTGGAATGCCCTGCCCCTGTCTCTTCGTGTGACCGTCTCTATTGATTCCTTTAAAACGCAGCTTAAGACACTTTTATTCAGACAAGCTTTTAGATAAATGTTTTTATTTTAGTGTTTTTATCAATTGTTCTTGTTTTTATCAGCTGTTCTTATTGTTTTGATTAATCAGATGTTACTACAGTAATTCTTCTGTTTATTTTAATCTTTTATTTATATGTTGTACAGCACTTTGTGATTTTATCTGCGAAAAGTGCTATATAAATAAACTTTACTTACTTACTTACTTACTTACATTCAAATGAGCAAAAAAAGTGTGTGTTATACACCGACTAATACGGTAATGGAATAAATAACTACTGCTGTTGATCAAAAACAATATTGTATCAGTATTTTTGTTGATTTAAAAAAAGCAATCGATACTATTGACCACACTATTCTCCTTGAAAAATTGAACAAATATGGTATTAGAGGACCAGCATTACAGTGGGTATCTAGCTATTTGAAAGATAGGAAACAGTTTGTACAAATAAATGGTGTAAGATCTGACGGGAGTTCCTCAAGGCTTTGTACTTGGAACAAAGCTATTTATTTTATATGTGAATGACTTGGTAAATGGGTCAGGACTCCCTAAATGTGTCCTTTTTGCAGATGATACCACCTTTTTTGTTTGGGTAAAGATATAGAACAGATGTTGGAGTTGATAAAGACAGAATTGATCAAAATACAAACTTGGTTTAAACTCAATAAATTATCATTAAATTTAGATAAAACAAATTACATGATATTTAGTAATACAAAGAAAACTGTTGATGTTCCATTTAAAATTGAGGGTGTTGATATTTGTGAAGTGAGTGAGGTGAAGTTTTTGGGAGTTATCTGATGACAAACTGACATGGGAACAACACATAAATTCTGTAAGAATAAAAATAGCTAAATCCATTGCAGTACTGTACAAAGTAAGGGACTTATTAAATTATAAAGCTCTGCATTTGTTGTATAACACAAACATTGTTCCGCACTTAATATATTGTATTGATGTTTGGGGGAAAGCGTGTAAAACAATTACAAAGCCTATTTTTGTTTTACTGAAAAGAGCTATAAGAATTATCACTAGAAAGCATTACTGTCATCCATCAAGCACATTATTTTATCAACTGACGTTATTGAAGTTCCATGATTTTGAAGGAAACATGAGGGAGCCACCAGATTGTGTCTTTAAACACATACGGTGCCACCCAGATGTAAAGGATTTTATCAGGGGTCAGTATTAAGCTGACCTCTTTATCCTTAATTAATTTACTTATTCAGATTGAATAGTAATTTCACGGATTCTTTTCTTTTTCAGTTTACCCAATATTTCTGTGATCTTTATGATGGATAAGTAAAACAGAAGCCATAGAGTGACAATGGACACGTTAACTTAGTTTGGTATGTCAAGGACACTACCATTTATTTAAAATAAATCAACTAAATTAACACCATTACACTTGATTGACATGATTTCACTTTCTTGCAATTTAACACGTCAGCACATTTAAATTGTAACACAACAGACATAAATACAGGATGTTAACATATTTAGTCTGAGGCTCTATGACTTAACTATAGTTTCCAGATAGATTGAGAGGGATAAGGGAATAGGAGGAAAGATGGAGAGATGATTTAAAGGAAATTGTCTTGAGCATGTTACCAGAAGTGACACTTCCCATCAGATTTCTGCTGAAATCCAGGTACGTTTGTAAACAGCTCTTTACCTTCGACGACGAGTCTGATAAAGAGATGACACCAGCCTTTCAGGCGTACAGAATCGTTGCAGGTCCAGCACGTCCGAGCCGGTTCTTGTTTACGTTTTCAACGTCTCCTGGTTTCGCGTTGGTCATCAGAAAATGCGTCAGCTCCTGGCCTCTGACTTCAAGATAACTATTCCAGGAAGGAATAAACAAAGTTTTGAGCTTACGCTCGTTCTAAGTGGACTCATAACAGCATGTTATTAGTCCTTAACTGGATGACGTGTCCTTAGCGTGTGACTAAATGTCCATCCAGCTCTTTGGGAAAAGTTCACATCTCTTGAAGTTCCCAGCAGACTCTCTGGAACTCCCTGGTTCCTTCGAAACTCTGAAGCGTTCACGGAAGCAAACGCTTTTACTCAAAAATGTTGAGATTAGAATACACTTTCCTCATTGGTCCGTGGGCCAAGAGGAGTGTGAAAACGTGAAGTGAAAACTCAAGGTTGACAGCAAGTCTGCTTAGATAACAAAGAGGAATGTTTTGGAAAAGTGTCTGAAAGAGAAGAGACATCTCGACGCTTAGTTCGAGATTTAGCTGAACTCAACAAAAACAACTTTTGAGCAAGTCACTTTGACACATTATTCAACTCTGACACATTATATGGTCAAGTAACATAGTAATACTCCATATTAAAAGAATAACAGCATATAACATATATCATGAAAATGACAAAAGTTATTCTTTTGATTACATTAGAATAAAATCAAAGATAGAAATAGTCTCTTTTGGTGACTATGTTCTCAGATTACAACTAATGGAATAATTTGTAGTAAATGTCTTGCTTCACTGAGAGGTCAGTAAAGGTAATCTCTGGAACAGTTAAAAAAACACACGTGTATCAAAGTGGACACGGTCATGCCCACTACAATTTGGTAGATTATATTTTATCAGTTATGTATAGGGCTCAGAATAACACATTACCCTTAAATATCCAAATGCATTTTGTTAAAAGACAAAGTTGTTATAATCTTAAGGGGACAGGGATATTTGTAAAACCAAAATTCAGAACTAGTTTGAAGGGACGGTTTACCTCAATCCAGGGAATTGGATTGTGGAATGGTTTGGAGAATGAAATTAAAAATGCCAAGTCAATGTGTACATTTAAGAAAAGGATGAAAGCTGAAATGTTTAAAAAATATATATGAAGAAGCGTAATGTGTATTGTATTAGTTAGAGAAATTAGAAAGAGTTATTCATTTTGTTCTGTTACTGGAAGATTATTATTGTTTGAACTGATTGTTTGAAAAAAGGGGCAGATATAATAAGATTTTTTTTCTTCTTTCTGCTACCTTGCATTTTTTTTATATTTTGTATGTTATCATTTATGGAATAATTTTGAATTGTATTTTTTTATGAACAAATATTTTAAATAAATAAAATAAATAAATAAAAATAAAAAATATATATATGATCTGACTCTTAATAAATTCTGTCTCTCACATCTAAATCAATTAGATTGAGTGGAATACACATGTGCTGTCCTCGGATACATCAGCAAAGTGTGTTGAAGATTTCACCACCACCAGGACTGTGATGTGCTACCCGAACCACAAAGAACATAGAATTTGTACCCTGCTGACAACTAGGGATACTGCCTTCAGGTCTGGTAACTCAGGAACTGAGGATGGCAAGGAAAGAGTTAGCTACTGGCATTAAGAGGGCCAATACACACGGAAGATCCAGGGACATTTCTCCTCACAGGACCCACGGAGCATGTGGAGAGACATTAAGTGCTTAACAGAATATAAAACCAGGGGTGTGCAATGCCCTAGTAACCCATCACTGCCTGATACTGTTAACAGGTTCTATGCCTGCTTTGAAGACCCAAATAGACCACCCAGCAGCACCAGACTTACCTCACCACCAGAAAAGGAGTTTCTCAGCATGATCCCAGCAGAAGTAAGGAGCACCTTCAGGAAGATTAATCCTCACAAAGCAACCAGCACAGACAACATCCCAGGGAGGGTGCTGAAAGCCTTTGCCGAGTAGCTCTGCAAAGTGCTGACCCATATCTTTAACTCCTCACTCACCCTGGCAACTGATCCCACCTGTATAAAGACCACCACCATCATCCCAGTTCCTAAGAGCTCTGCAGTGACTGGTTTGAATGACTACCAGCCAGTAGCCCTCACCCCAATAGTCGCTAAATGCTGCGAAAGACTTGTCATGGCCAACATCAAAGCTACCATTGGCGAGGACTCTCACCAGTATGCACACTACAAGAATCCATTAACAGAGGACTCCATCTCCTCTGCAGTCCACACTGCTCTCACCCAGGGTTGCAACTACATATCTTTGAGGTGGATGCGAAAACATCAACGGGCGCCCCCCCCCCCCGCTCCTTTTTACCTGCCGCCTCATACAGCTTTCCTCCCTTAGTCATGCACTTAGAAAATACAGTAGCAATATTACAGATTTTTTTAATGTTACATATTATATCAGGTGATCATTTCAATCATAAACAAATAAGAAGTTTAATAAAGTAAAAATATATTACAGTAGTGGTAATCAGTGCTCAACATTTTATGTAGCGAAAATATGAAATTTTAACAGCCTGGAGTCCATGTCAGAGTTTTAACATTCATGACATTTAAACTGTTATTTTCCGTGAAAGAAGACAATGAAAGATGGTCATCAGAAATTAAAACCATCATGGTATACAGTATAGGTTTTTGTTGCCTCCCTAATGTAATTATTCCTACCTGATGTCATCACTTGTCAGAGTCAGAGTACTTTTATTAACATTGCACAAGTTTTCACCAGTACAACGTGAATATGTACGCACAGTCATCCGGAAGGGGGCGAGTGTGTGAAGCTGCTGCTTATCAGACCACATGAGACATCATATCACATTATGTTCTTCAGCGCGGCCTCTCCCATCCGTATCGGGATGAAGGTCAAAGGTGTGAAAACAAGGAAAGAACCATGAGGGTCACACCGTTGGTATTAAAAAAGATGTATCACATTTTGTCTTTCAAGACACCATATGAGACAGAAAAAACTATACCAGAAGCACATTTAAGACAATCACATGTTGCATTTTGAGACTGAGGCAGTGAGACTTCTGTCCATGAGACATTCCAGATAGCAAACAGCTCTGAGGTGAGACCAGCCGGCCTCCGATGACACTCATAAAAAAGTTCTCCGGGGGTGGGTGTGTGTGTAGCGATAGGTGCAGCTGTTTCCCTCAGAAAACACGTCTCAAGAGAAATTTGACATCCAGCCTTTTTCCAAGGCTGTTTAGGGTAAAGTCAGATAAGGATTACAAATATTTTTCACTTCAGACAAACAGTATAATTCCTTCAGCCTTGAGTCTTGCTGGGCAACTCTGATATGGTCCTATTCTGGACTTTTTCCTCTGATCCAACTGTGGCCCTTAGATGTTGACCACCAACGTCCAGAGTTCCAATCCGAGCGGATGATCTGCAATCCTCAGATCGTGTTCACTTTCCGGATTAGCTCGTAAACAGCTGATTTACGAGGTCACGACGCAGATCAGATCGGGTGATCCAACATTAGGTCCTGCTGAAACTCTCCCTCATTTGCCGATAGGCCAGTGCTCCACAAAATGCCAAAAAAGCAAAGTGCCGCCATCGTAATCCAATTTAATCCAGATTCTTCACATTCCCTCAGAGCATACAGAGAGCGAGACGTCACCATTCCATTGAATCCATGGCGTATCTCTCGTTTCGTCTGCGGGGATGGGCCGGCTCCCCCGTGCCTTGCCTTTTGTTGAAATCTTTCAGTAGAGTTGAATACCCATACCACCCAATTCATCTTAATCTTCGTTCGAGGTGCTTCATGAGAAGCTGCAGACAAGACAAAAAGCAACGGCAGCAGGGGGGCGGGAGGACGGGAGAGGAGAAGAAAAAGGCGACTGCCTCCTTCAGAAGCCAGAACAGAAAAGACTTGTCTCCTCTATCACTGATCTCGTGTCTGTCTCCTTCACCCTTTGTCTGTGGCATTCTGCACTGTCATATGGTCAAAAAAGCATTATTTATTAGCAGTGCTGGACAACGCTAATCCAAAAATTAGTTCCGCTATTTCTAAAGCACTAATTAATTTATTTAGGTCCGCAATTTCAAAAGCACTAATGTCTTATGAAAATTAGGGGAAGCTAAATTCTAAACCGCTAATTAAATTCAACAATTGCTAGCCAACAAGTTATGCAATATTTGCACTAGACTGCCAACTAGCGGTGCATGAACTGTTATACACCTTTATCCTACCTCTTACGTCACAGCAGCAGCTTCCCATTAACTCCTCCTGACCCACCTGGATATTTACAGTCCTGGACAGAAGAAACATCACAGTTGGCAAAAAGAGCAACAAACATTAAAAAAAACTTTACATGTATTAACAGCTGCACGTACAAATTATATTCTTCATTACACATGCACATACTTTGTATTTATTTTTTTAGATTATCCTATATCTGTTAAGCACCTTGGTCAATGCAAGGCATTGCAGGAAGGTGCTATACAAATAAAGTTTATTACATTATTATTATTATAACTTCAATTCAAAGACCACATCAACAGTACAGGTAAAATTAAAGTTAGAGATCAAGTTTTAAAGTGCACTTCCAAGTTGTATCCAAGTTTAATTCATATAAGAGTCAATTAAGCTTAATTTACTTCAATATTGTTTCAAAAAACAAATAGTAATTTCTTTTTTGTTGCGCAACCGAAAAATAAATTAAACCAATTCCAAAATTCTATAGGCAGTCAACAGATTTAATGAAAAGTAACTAAAATGATCCTAAAAGGATGAAATTACAAAAATCAAAGGATTTATTTAATACTTTACGTATATATATTCTATTCGGCCACGAAATTAACAAAATGAGAATGATCTTTTAATCCCTAAGACCACTTTTAAATCTCAAATACACTGGCGTTTCGCCACCGCATTTCTACATAAAAGGAACCCAAATAAATAAAACAAACGACTCACCGTTGAGTGGTGGACAACACGAAAGCTGAGTCACACCACAATCATCATAATCATGGTCCCCCCCACACTTACTACAACGACGCTTACTCCAACAAACAGCAGCGATATGCCCAAACCTCTGGCACTTAAAGCACCGAAGAGGCGGAGGGACATAAGCCTTAACACGAAAACACAAGCACCCAATCATAACCTTATCCGGTAAAACACCGTCCCGGAAACACACCAGTACTGACGTTCTAGCCACCCTCACCCCATCTCGATAAGCCGGCAAACGTTTCAAGGACTCAACCTCCCCACCCTTAACGTATTTCTGCATAGTCTCCAAGTCCTCCGTTACAGGAATCCCGGAAATCACCCCCCTGGAACCTCTCGTTTCCCCCACAATCTTCCTATCCACCATGACTTTACCACACACAGACTGCAAACCCAAAGCCACGTCCCTCTGCTCAGCATGTCGTCAAACTAGCAGGAGATTGCCATCCCACAACACTTTAGCAACTTCCACATCACCCACAGCACGCTTCAGACCCTTCGAAAAAGTCACAGGGCTCACCCCAAGCAAACCCTGGCCCGCCTCAAACCGTAACACAACTTTACACTTCTCCAGCAGCAACTTCTTCCTACCGTCAACACCGTCATCAGCAACCTCAAGACACCGTTTACCCGAAGCCAAACCCTATCCGACACCCCCACTACTACAAGCCATCGTGGTCCCTAGCACCCAAGTTCACCTCTGACCCGGAAGATGTCAAGATGGAATAGTCCATTTTTAGTAGGGGGATACAGAAATCGACCGGTTTTTGTATTGCGTTTTTAATGATCGTTTTCATCGTAGCTATAATTATTTTTATGTTAAATGTACATTAACAAGCATGAGCAATGTTAGTGATGTAGGTGACTGGCCGGGGCGGGGGGGCCGGGGCCCTTGCTGATTTGGGGCCCCAAGCAACGGCATCATTTGCCTACATGGTAGATCCGCGTCTGTTCTCCCCTCTGCTCCCCCTCCAACCCTCCCTCCTCTCTGCTCTTTACGGTGAGGGAGCAAGGGGGAAAAAGGTAAAACAAGCAGCTACGGAGCCAGCATAAGAGCCTGTAAATAAGTTTATTCGTTTTTACTGATAGATAATTAGTTATTAGCGGTACTGCATTTTAAATAAAAATAGCACAAATCCGCTTATGAATTATAAAAGTTAGTCACTCCGCTGTTACGCTGACAAAAACGTTAGGTCCGCTGTAAGCGGAGTAGCGCATTAGCGGTCCTTGGCGGTTATATGCCCACCTTTGTTTATTAGTTGTAAAAATTACAGATCTTAAAGGTTCAGTCTGCAGTTTCTGTAGAACTGCAGCACTTAGAAAAAATTTCAACAGGCAAAGCATTCTGATCCCTCCCCCTCAGAGCCATATATGGCTTTGCTCTCCCATGGTCTGCTGAAATTCAAATTCAAGTTCTGTTTTTATTGGCTGATTCAAATTCAAGCTCTGTTTTTATTGGCTGGTTACAAACTCTGTTTTTATTAGCTGGTTAATGGCGGGTCACTTTTTCTTTTTAGAAATGCCTATTTACCACCTGGAGAAGCAAGGGGACAATTTTTTTTTTTAGTTTTTTTCAGAGATTACTTCTCTAACATCAGTCTAGTGACAGAGTGAAGAAATATGTTAAAAATATATTGTTAGAAAAGTTACATATAGCAGCTTTAATACAGTTTAAAAAAATAATGTTTACATGTTATTGCTTGGGATTAAGTAGCTGTTCCCTCATTTCCACCTGCATTAGAACAACCTGTTGCCTTCCCCAGTCTGTCCTAATTCCTCTGTCATCTTCTCTTCCTTCTCTCCATCCTCACAGCTGAATGACATTAATTTTGTGTTAAGTAGGTTTAAAAATACAGCAGTCAAACCACAATAGAAATGAAACTTTAATTTAAATGATCTCCTTGTTGGATAACAGTTACTGACTGGACATTTCATCTGATCTGACTTACCAGATACATCACAACACACCACTGTAGTGATATTAAATAAGACATTTAAACTCAAGTGTCCCTCTGCCAAAAAGGTTGGTAACATGGGTCACTAACCTTTTTGAGTCTAAGGGCTATAGTGACACTGAGGACTAATTTGTCTGACACACACATAAACTTGTACAACTCGTCTTTAGTTAAAGAATCAATAATAATAAATGTACATATGAGTGAATAAATTGCAGCAGTGAGGGCTAAGCGTTGGAACTTAGGTGGGAACTGCCGCCACAACAGTTTAGCTTTCCTGTGTTAATTTTTCCTGAGTTTTATTTAGGTCATTCTTACACTTAGTGTGTGGATGTGTGTGTGACAGGCGAGGCGTATGTATCAAATATTCTTAAAAATATGAAACAAATTTTGTCAGTTGGGGAGGCAGCAGTTAACAGCCAAATATGAGACGATTTTGTATTAGGCTAGCTTTAGCTAACCTGAATATTTTACAACCCTCCTGTCCCGCTAATACACTGACTGTACGTACCTATATATTTTAACCACATTGAAAGGCTTTTTTTTTATCCTGCCAACATCTTTATCCTTTTCCCTTTTCCTTTTTCTGTTTCGCGCCCCGGATATATTTTTTTTCTTGCTGTCAAGTGCATGAGTGGGGAAAAAAAAACGCGCCTGTGTGCGTTCTCTTAGGGGCGCGTGTTCACAGCCACCTGTGTATGAAGGGAGAGCAGAGCGATAGGAGGAGGGAGGTGAGGGAGCAGGGGGGCGCCTAATCAGTGCTGTTCCCCTGTTATTGATCATTTCATGCAGTTAAATATAGAAATGCCTACTAGCAAAACATTATTTCTAGAGACAGTTTTGACGCCCCCTTTAGTGCAGCACCCCTATGCGTTGCATAACCTGCATAGTGGCTTTTAGCGCCACTGCTCTCACCCACCTGGAGCAAAAGGACTCCTATGTCTGTAAGCTCTTTGCGGACTTCACATTCACATCCTCTTCAACACCAAGTCTGTTGGATCCTCTTCAACACCAAGTCTGTTGGATCCTCTTCAACACCAAGTCTGTTGGAGTCAGCCTCCCCACTATTAAAGGCATCTACACCTCCAGATGCAGGAAGAGGGCCACCTGCATCATGAAGGACCCCACTCACCCAGCACACACATTTTTTGCCCCACTCCCCTCAGGAAGGAGGTTGAGGAGCATTAAGTGTAGAACCACTAGACTGAGGAACAGCTTCTACCCTGAAGCTGTTAGATTCATAAATCCCTAGCAGGATAAGCACTGTAATGTTGCTGTATATGTGATTTGTCCATGCTGCTGATCTCATGTTGCTGATCTCATTTTGCTGATCTCTTACATTTATGCTGCTGTATTCATTCATACCCATCTGCTCACCACAGACTCATGTTTGGACTGCCGTTGATATGCTGTATTGTTTTACATTATTAGTGTTTAGCATATATCTTAGATCTTTATATACTGTTTCTTTTTACACTTCATATTTCTGCTATTTTGGGGAGTAACTCGGATCCTGTGTACATAATTTCATTCCACCTCATGTACCACATATCATGCGAATGACAATAAAATTGACTTGAACTTGAATTATGTCCATCATTTATATTTTGTATTGATTTAATTCTGGTAGAGGTTGTAGGAGGCTGAAGTTTGGTTCATTAGTCAAGAGGTGAGAGTTGTGGTACATCCTGGACAGGTCTCCAGTCCATCATGGGACCATATACTGTATTGAGACACTCAAGAAAAAAAAAAAAAAACTATGAACACCACACAAAAAAGTCCCCAGCTAAGACTTCAACCCAAAATCTTGGGGTATTGTGTTGTGTCTGAGTACTTTTCAAGATGTTTCTGTCACTCCAAGGACTCCCCACTGTCAAGCACAGGAGTGGCAGTATGATAATGTTGGGGGGGGGGGGGATTCATAATCTAGATCCTCTTAAATGTTTATATATTTGAAAATAAAAGTTTCAGGCCCAAGACTCCAACTATCACTGCAGTAGACAAACAGTCTTCAAACATTTTATGTTTTAATAATTTATGACCACTGTTGGACCTATTTGAAACAGTTCGGACTTGACATTCTAGCTCATTGCTTATTATTGTAACAATATATGGGTTTGAGTTGATCAAAAATGGCTGGAGGGTGTCATGGAAGAAATAGATTACCAAAACAACCAGGTGTAAGCGTCATCAGATTTATTTGCAAAGCTCTGGAGAACAGCCAGCAATCAGATCAATGCATTTACAAGTTCACACTTATCAATGCCTTCACCTGTCTGAGGTTCTGACCCGTTCTGACATCCTGAACTGAAAATGTAAGTTTTGTAGAATCTCCCCAGTGTCAGCTTTCAACTCCAACCCCCCACCCTCCACCCCACCCGCTCTGCCGAGCTGTTATCAGCAATCCCAGCTGCACACAGAGACACATCACTGTATCACATCAATATCATGTCAGTCAGACCTCGAGGATAATAAAAACGATCTCTTCGCTGTCTACTTACTGACCGGTCACACCAAGACTGATTATTACATGGAACATTTTGATGTTTAATATATTTATTACGTTTTTCACTTTATACACATAATACAAAAATAACACACCCAATAGACAACCAACATTCCCCTAAGTACCATCACCTAAGAGAAAGAAAAAAATATATATATATAAAAAATAAAAATAATAATAATAATAATAAAAAGTAATAATAATAATAATAATAATAATAATAATAATAAATAAATAAATAATAATAACGAAAATTTAAGACCATACAAAAAATTCATATCAAGATTAGACTTGCTCAGCCAATATTCCAGGGTCTATTATTCCTGAACCTCTGTTGAGGGTTTATTGAAAAAAATCATAAACAATTTCCAAGTTTTATAAAAGTTATTCTCAGAGCCTCTCATCACATATCTGATTTTCTCTAGTTTAAGGTTAAGCAATACATCTTTTATCCAGTTTGACACTGTGGGTGGGGCAGCATCCTTCCATCTAAGAAGAATCAGACGGCGTGCTAGCAAGGTCGAGAATGCAATTACCTTTCTGCCTCCTTTAGGTAAACCTAAACCCTCAGGAGTAACACCAAAGAGCAGCATGAGTGGGTTCGGAGTAATTTGAATTCCAAAAACCGCTGAGAGTGCTTCACAGATACCAGTCCAGTATATTTGTATCCTGGGGCAGTTCCAAAACATGTGTAATAGTGTAGCTTCCTCTGATTTACATCTATCACATATAGGGTCGATTTGAGGATAGATTTTGGCCAATTTAGATTTATGAAGGTGTGCCCGATGTACTATTTTGAATTGGATGAGAGAGTGTCTTGCACACATTGATGATGAGTGGATTTTCCCCAAAATATCAGCCCAAACTACCTCACTAATTGTAATTTGAAGATCCTGCTCCCAGGATTGTTTAATTGTGTCAAAGGACCGGGAATCTAAATGTGAGATCAATTTCATCCAGGAACTGATCGCTTTGCTCCTTGTTGGGTCAAAAGACATCAGCTCATCAATTATATTATCAGAAGGTTTATCAGGAAAGACTGACATGTATGAGGTAATAAAGTGTCTAACCTGTAAATATCTAAAAAAGTGTGAAGCTGGTAAATCAAATTTGTTAGACAATTGTTCAAAAGAAGCAAATTTGTTTCCAATATAGAGGTCCTTAAAAAATGTTAAGCCCTTACTTTGCCACACGCCGAAAGTAGCGTCCTGCAACGAAGGAGGAAAAAGGATATTAAATGCGATTGGACTGGAAAGACTCATCTGACGAAGGCCATAATGCTTCCTAAATTGAGAGTAGATTGCCAGGGAGTTATAAACTATACGGTTCGAGGAGGTCTGATTAAGAGGCAAAGGTAAGGGTGCGCCAATCAAAGCTGGCATAGATAAAGGGGCACATGACGATTTTTCCATCTCTACCCAAATGGGACCATCATCATTAAAGCTGTAGTGCATCCAAAAAGAGAGACAATATAAATTACATGCCCAATAATAGTGCTGGAGATTGGGAAGGGCTAGACCCCCATCTTTCTTTGATTTTTGCAAGTGGTCTTTTTTAAGACGAGGCTTTTTGCTATTCCAAATGTAGGTCGAAAAGGCCGAATCTAACTTTTTAAAATAAGCACCTGGAATAACAACAGGGAGACATTGAAAAAGATATAGGAATTTAGGGAGCACTGACATTTTGATTGTATTCACTCTTCCTATTAGGGAGAGAGGAAGTGTTGACCATTTATTTAGGTTACATTGGGTTTCGGTAAGCAATTTCTCAAAATTACTCTTATAGAGGTCATCCAAAGTCTTTGTTATTGTAATACCTAGATAGACAAGGCTATGATTACTTATCTTAAAAGGTGTAGCGCTTCTGATATAATTTAGGCAGGCATTTAGAGGAAAAAGCTCACTTTTGTTTACATTTACTTTATATCCAGAGATTTCCCCAAACTGAGAGAGAAGCGTTGAAATATGAGGGATGCTCTGTTCTGGCTCTGATATGTATAATAAAAGGTCATCAGCATAGAGGGAAAGCTTATGCTCAATCCTACCCCTGGTAATACCTTTAATAGAGCTGTTTGTTCTTATTGCCAGAGCCAGAGGCTCAATAGCCAAAACAAAAAGTAAAGGGCTAAGTGGGCATCCTTGTCGGGTCCCGCGGTGCAAACTAAATGGTTTAGAGTAGAAGTTATTTGTTAGAATCATGGCTGATGGGGAGGAGTATAGTAACTTAACCCAGGATATAAATGGCCCACCAAAACCAAATCTCTCCAAAGTTTCAAACATATAGATCCACTCTACCCTATCGAATGCTTTCTCTGCATCAATGGAAAGAAGGCATTCAGAATTATTTTGACAAGGGGTATGCATAATGTTCAATAAACGACGTATATTATAAAAAGAGCGTCTGCTTTTAACAAACCCTGTCTGATCTGGGGATATAACACTGGGTAAGATCTGCTCCAGACGACAGGCCAATACCTTTGCTAATATTTTATAGTCGCTGTTCAGTAGTGATATTGGCCTGTAAGATGAACATTCTGTGGGATTCTTATCTTTTTTAAGCAGTAAAGTTATGCAAGCTTGATTCAAAGTGGGAGGGAGATATCCTTTCTTGAAAGAGTATTTATACATGTTTGTCAAAATTGGAACTAACTGATCGGAGAATGCTGCATAAAATTCGTTTGGCAAACCATCTGGACCAGGTGACTTCCGGGGTTGTAACAATTTTATTGCCCCCAATATCTCCTGCTCTGAAATGGGCATGTCCAGGGTAGCAACTTGATCTGAGTTTAGATTGGGAATGGATAAGCGTCCAAAAAAGTTTTGCAAGAGATGTGGGTTACAACAATTATCAGAACTATATAATTTATTATAATAATGCTGAAAAGCGTCATTTATTCCTTGCTGGTCCGTAATGATGATGTCATCTTGAGATGTTATCCCACCAATAGTTAATTTGGCCCTTGCACCCCTAAGCTGCCTTGCCAAAATCTCCCCAGCCTTATCACCGTGCTCGTATATGCTGCTTCTATTTTTCAGCAATAAATATTCTATCGATTGAGATGTAATTAAATTATGTTCTGCATTAAGTCTACAGCGTTCCTTATGCAACTGTTGGGATGGAGTTTGAGAATTCTTAGTGTCCAAGTCTGCAATTTGACTCTCGAGATCCATTTGTTTAGACAGGGAATCCCTTTTCTTTTTAGCCGCAAAGGATATTACCTGTCCTCTTATGTACGCTTTGAGGGCTTCCCAGATAGTAGAAACTGAGACATCTGGGGTATTATTAATTTCTAAAAATAGGGATATCTGATTGGACATAAATTTAACAAAGTCTTCATCAGACAACAGGAGGGAATTGAACCTCCAATGCTTTCTCTGGGCCCCTGTTCCTGGTAAATTAAATTCGATTAAGAGAGGAGCGTGGTCAGAGATCACTATGGGTTTGTAGTCACAGTTCTGAACATATGAGATTAGATGATTATCAACAAAGAAGTAATCAATTCTACTATAACTCCCATGAACATGGGAAAAAAAAGAATATTGTCTGTCCTGGGAGTGCAAAAAGCGCCAGAGGTCCACAATACCAAAATCTGACAGAAATGACTTTAAATAAGTTGCCGACTTTGATGTAATATAGCCCGGTTTCGTCGATGATCTGTCCAGCCCAGGGTCAAGACATAAATTGAAATCCCCCCCCCATAATCAACAAATGAGAATCTGGATGGGGGAGCAGTTTAACAAGATGAGAAAAAAATTGAGGGTTATCATAGTTTGGGGCATAGACATTAACTAGGGTGACATTCAAATTGTAAAGTTTCCCAGATACTATAATATACCGCCCACTAGAATCTGCAAGAATTGTTGATGGTGTAAATGATATATTTTTATTTATAAGTATTGCAACTCCTCTTGCTTTGCCCTGAAAGCTTGAGTGGAAAGACTGCCCCACCCACCCACATTTTAAACGATTACTATCCCGGTTATTAAGATGGGTTTCTTGAAGAAAAACTATTCCTGCACCTAAGTTTTTCATATGTGTGAGGGCTTTTTTCCTTTTAACAGGGTGATTTAGACCCTTAACGTTCCAAGTGATCATATTAAATTTGCCCATCATATTGTTCTAAGATAAGAGGAAAGAGGAGAGAATAATAATAATAATAATAATAATAATAAATAAAATAAAAAAAACAATTAAAGATATCAAAGTGACAAGCAAAAAGAAAAAAGCATATATTCTGGCTGAGCAAAAAGAAATACATTGTCTTAACACCAACAGTAAAAACCCACCCTCCCAACAACCCCCAGGTGTCGGTGAAACTAGCTGCTAGAACAAACAGCACACCTAACTTCTCTAACTGAAACACCTCCATTTCAATACTACCTAAAATAATATGATAATAAAAATAAAATAAAAAACCCTCGCCCCGTCTAACAGGTTATATTAAACGTATAAACCAACCAAGCTGTAATAAAGTTTGTCTTAATTAAAGTTAGAACAACCACTGAACACTTCAGCACTTGGTAACGTCCTTATAAAAGTAGAAATGAAACAATTAACACAGCGGTTTCCTTAATGAAACGTTTGTGCATGATCAGCACCTCCACAGTAATCAAATCAAGAAGAAGTCTTAAAAGTCTGAATAAATTTTTCAGCATCAGCCACTGATCCGAGCATTATACGAGTACCATCTGTGTTAATGATACGAAGTCTTGCAGGGTACATCAGTGCAGGTTTCAGACCCATTTTATATAAGGCGGACATTACCGACCTGTACTCCTTCCTTTGTTTAGCCACTTCTGGAGTGTAATCGTCGTAGATCCTGAAGGAATAGTTCTCATACTCCAAAGTCCCTCTTTTCCGAGCTTCACGAGTCACCAGCTCCTTGTGTTGGTAATGATGAAAGCAAATTATGACAGGCCGAGGTCTGTCTCTGGGGCCTGGTTTGGGGATCGGGCTACGGTGGGCACGGTCCAACTCTGGTGCCGAGGGGAAAACATCATGTCCAAAAGTATTCCATAAAAACTGTGAGAAGAACTTGCTTGGTTGGGGTCCTTCTATGTCTTCGGGTAGACCAATAACGCGGACGTTACTCCTCCTGTTTCTCCCCTCCAGCTCAGTTAGCTTAGCCTTCAGTTCAGCATTAGCGGACTTCAGCCCCTCACAGCACCGCTCGACTTCTTCCAACCGCTGATTAGTTGTCTCTGCATTGTCCTCAAGTGAAGTCAGACGTTTACCGTGATCCCCAACAGTCTCCTGGAGCCCATCCAGCTTCTCGTTCACTTCTTTGAAGTCCTTTTTCAGTTCGGAAAGTAGCGCTAGCTTGAGTTCGGCTAACGCAGCTACCATGTCAGCTTTAGTAATGGCGGCGACTTCAGGTTCAGCGCTCATTTTAGAAGCTTTGGGTGGCATTATTACACAGAATATGACGAATTCCAGGTATTCTCAAAAAGTTCAGTGGTTAAATCAGCTTGGTAAGCATTAAAAGGTACAGACGACGGGAGCACGAAGGTACTGCTTCCTACTCCATGCGCCCCCTGGAGGTCCATTACATGGAACATTTTAACATAATTCACAATCACTGTATGGAAACAGAAAATTTTGGAGCATGGTTAGTACAACCAATAAACAAACATCAGTTTCAATGCTTAACCATTCTTGCTCCATTCCAAGATTTCTCCCAATGTTTAGCTAATTTAACCGTTTCAAGTGATAAGCAGGAAAGCTTCAAATACGGGAGTCCTAGACCACCTTTTTCTCCAGGGGCACATCATTTATCGAGTTTTATTCTTGCTGTTTTACTTGCCCACAAGAAATGCTTAATCAAATTGTTATACCTTTCAAAGATATCTATCTGGCAGAATTGTAATGGGCAACATCATTAGCACATAATAAACTGAGGGACGGTGATCATTTTAATAATATTAATCTTACCTCACAATATTAGTTTGATCTTTTCCCACTTTTCAAATTTGGTTTTAATTTTTGACAACACCAGATTAAAGTTTAGTAAAGATAATTCTTCCCAATCCCAACTGAGTCTAACTCCCAGATATTTCATGCCTTTCATGGCTGCTTAGCCCGAAACCTCTGATTATGACTGCGTGGTGTCCATCAGATGTGGCAAGGATGTAAAAGGATGGGTGATAAGTGCTAAAATATCATCAGTAAGGAAGCAGTTTATATTCTTGTTGACCTCCAAGTATGCCCAATGTCTTTATTTGTCTTGATACTCACTGCTAGGATTTCTATGAAAAATATTGAACAGCAACGTTCTGAGAGACCAGTCCCGCATGATAAACCAAAGAAAGGTGAAATAATACCATTGGTTATTACCGCAGCCTTTGGCTCCTTATACAATATTTTAACCCATTTGGTCCTAGGCAACATGGTGGAGCAACTGGTAGAGCTGCTACCTCTCAGCGAGCAGGTCCCTGGTTC
>JBBPBX010050957.1:8741-24763 GCA_038048925.1 Garcialebias charrua | reverse complement strand
TGACCATCCGACACTTGCGGTAGCGGTGCGCGACTGAGAGCAGAACTTCAATCTCCGAACGCGTGAAGTTCTTTTTACTTCTTGATTTTGAATGAATGGACACTTCCTGCTGTCAAAAGGCAGGAAACGTGGCCTTATATGGTGTTTTGAGGGGTGGGAATTATGTAAATGACCTCTCCGCGAGCACGCGCAGGTGGTTAGAACAGGTGGGATTCATTAAATTTACGCAGCTCGTTTACACACTTTTCCTGTGGATAGAAGAGTTTGTTGAATCTGACGTGGCATGTTCGTACGAACGCTTTGTACGAACAAAAGTAGGAGAAATTTAGGATAAAAATACGAACATGTTCGTGCATGAGGGCCAATGAAACTTAGAAGTTAGAGAAGGTGGATCAGTGATTGGAAGATCACCAGTTTGACTCCTTGGATTGACAGCATCAAATTTTTTTGGGTGCCTCTACCTTAGTTTTTCCGACTCTGGGCTTTTGAACAAGGCCCTTAAACCCCATTATCTGTGCCAATGATGGCAGCTCTCTGCTCCACACAGAGGGCTGTGGTAGCTCAGTGGTCTGTGGTTGCGTCAGGAAGGGCATCTGGCATAAAAACAATTGCCAAGTCTTTGTGCAAGTTAGTTCACTATGGCAAACCCTGAAGAAGAGAGCAGCTGAAAGGAAACAAAATCGACTGTATATTGATTTATTGTCTTTGTAATAAAACTTCAGACGTATTCGTAGGCTACTCATCTGAGTGAATGCTCATCTGTTCACTTATACACTTCCCTGTAATTAATGGAGTCTACTTCAGTGACTGTGTCCTGATTATTAACGAGTGAATAAATGCTACTGGTCAGTAAACTGACCTGGTGGCGCCCTGTTTTAATGAGAGTAAAATTAAGACTATTAAAGTGAGGAGAAAGTGTCACTCTTCTTCCTCCCTCAGTCACTTCTACTACAACTCAAACACTTTTTCCCCCAGACAGCCAGATGATACTGGGGAGAAAAAAAGGAAAAAAAAGCACTAGTAAAAATAAAACTCCCAGCACTTAAGTTGATAAAAGTCCATTAGTTAACATTTTTTATTCTGTTTTATTTTCTGTCAATTTCACAGCTGGAGTTGATCTTCCTGTTTTAAATACACCTGTTATAAATTCCCCTAGTATTTATGCATTGTTTTTGTTCAGGCATCTTGTTAGACAGCTAATTCGTATTTTGACGTCAGCCATCTTGTTAGACAGCTAAGGGGTCCTTGGGGATATAATAGATCTGAGCAAAAGCCGTTGGTTTTATAGCCGTTGGTGTTTATCGTTGATGCCTGTCTGCGTTTGTGACAAAAGTGAGTTTAATACACCGTTCATGAGCGCTAATTTCTTCTTTTCATATGTAAATGGGGTGGCGATTTTGGTGCAAATATAAGACAGCCCAACAAGTGTTTATTTCATGTTTAAGGTTCTGTCTTATTGTAATATTAAGGGTAAGCTAAGCTATTTGTTAGCCTGTTCTTATTTAGCCGTTTTCTTTTATTTCAGATACCAGACAGACAGAAAAAGGGACAGTTAATACCAGTTACTATCAGTTATGAAGAATAGACAGCTCAAAAAGGGAAACTTCATGCTGTAAACAAACTGGAAAGTTAATTAAACTCCAAGAAAACACTATCTTGCTGTGTCAGGACTCACTCTCTGATCGGAGTGTCTGTGTGGGTGAAGTGCTCCAGCTAATCTCATCAAAATCAATATACAGTCCTAACTCTCCTCAACATGTGGTCCTTCGAGCCAGATTACTTCACTCATATCAGCAAAATGGACACATCAAGATTAACAGAACGGCCACGGCAGCTACCAGCTCACCTCCAGGACTACCAAGTTAGCCTTCCTCAGTCGCTAATGTCTTATGCTGCCCCTCATCAGGATGACAATCTAAGTGCCAGTGCACAGCAGCTGCAGTCACTCAGCCTGCAGACCAAGTCTGCTATTCAAGATGGCCAGCTGTTTTCAGCACTCGGGTTCTCACAGCGTCATTTCCCAGCGGCGGCAGTCGATAAGACAAGCCAGTATAACACAATATCTACGTTATACCAACCAGCCTATCAAATAATTAATCCCGTGACTACAGCTGTAAATGCTCAACAATACCAGCCCAATTATACAGGTCCAGCCCATACAGAATACCAACCACATCCAGCTGTGTCAACACCAGCATGTCAACCCCTGGCTCAAGCAACACCACGTCATGTGCTGCAACCTACATCACTATCAAACAATATTATGGCAGTGCCACAGCCTGTGTATCAGCCCACACAAGGTAACACCACACAGCCTGTGTATCAGCCCACGCAAGTTAATGTTGCACAGCCTGTGTATCAAACTGCACAGCGGGTGTATCAGCCCACGCAAGTTAATGCTGCACAACCCGTGTATCAAACCACACAGCCTGTGTATCAGCCCACACAAGTTAATGCTGCACAGCCGGTGTATCAGCCCACGCAAGTTAATGTTGCACAGCCCGTGTATCAGCCCAGGCAAGTTAATGCTGCACAGCCCATGTATCAAACCACACAGCCTGTGTATCAGCCCACGCAAGTTAATGCTGCACAGCCCGTGTATCAAACCACACAGCCTGTGTATCAACAGCCCGTGTATCAGCATGCACAAGTCATTACTGCACCTCAGCAAGCCAGCCAGTCAGAGCAGGAGCTCTTAGAGATGAAGGGTCTCCTACAAAGTGCTAAGGAACAGAACACTGAACTCACTGAGCAGCTGAAGAATGCTAATGCCACAGTTGAACAGTATCGATCTGTGGTAATGACTCTGGAAGACAGCCTGAAGAAAGAGAAAGAGTTACGTTCTCCTCTAGAGGTTAGACTGAAGGAGTCAGAGGAGGTGCAGAGGCAGCTGAAAAATGGTTTTTAGAGCTGGAGAAGATGGAGCTGCAGGAACAGAAGGAGAGAAGGAAGGCTGTGGACGCAGTGGAGAAACAAGTCTGTGAGCTGCAGCGGAATCTGAAGGCCAGCCAGGCAGAGCAGCAAGAACAACTGAAGAAGTTGGAGATGATCACTTCTCTGCAAGAAACCAACAAAATGCTGAAAGTGGACAGGGATAAACTGGGACAGAAGTTTCAGTAGGCTCAGGCTAAAGTGAAGAAGCTCCAATCAGATATCAACCCACTGCACAACTCTCTGTCTGTACTGTCAGAGAAAAATGGCTCCCTGCAGGCTGATAAGAGGCTGCTGGAAGAAGACCTCAAACGACTTAAAGCCAGAGTACAACAACTTGTTAGCCAGCAGAAAGATGGGGATCTTGAGAAAAAGCAGAAACTCACAGCTGAAAGAGAGACTCAGCTAAAGCGCATAGCACAGCTAGCTGAAGAAACAGGCGAGCTGAAGACTGAGCTGACCAGATCCAACGCCAAGCCCTTAGGCTACGTTTCATCAGACATTCCTGATCCAGTGACGCCAAATATGTCGTTGATGGGGCGGTGGGACGCCTCCTTACCCCAAGCGTCTTACGCTCCTAACACAGTCACAAGAAGACGTTGGCGCCACTGTCAGATGATGGAGGAAGTTCGGCAGAAGTGGAGGCGGCCTACTGATGACCTCACGCAGAGCACGATCGACATGATCGTTGATCCCCAGCTTCAGAGAGCACGGTGGCCCATCGGGGAGGTTGTCAAGGTGATCGAGAGTGCAGACGGTCGAATCCGGTCAGCTGAGGTTCAGATTGGAGAGAAGACCTACCTGCGGCCGGTACCACGTATGGTCCAGCTTCCGGCCATTCCACCTGATGATGGACAAAATACAGGACTCCACTTCATCTTAGGGAATTTAATAGACTTTACATAATAGCTAGGCTATTCTGGGGGCGGCTGTTATAAATTCCCCTAGTATTTATGCATTGTTTTTGTTCAGGCATCTTGTTAGACAGCTAATTCGTATTTTGACGTCAGGCATCTTGTTAGACAGCTAAGGGGTCCTTGGGGATATAATAGAGCTGAGCAAAAGCCGTTGGTTTTATAGCCGTTGGTGTTTATCGTTGATGCCTGTCTGCGTTTGTGACAAAGGTGAGTTTAATACACCGTTAATGAGCGCTAATTTCTTCTTTTCATATGTAAATGGGGTGGCGATTTTGGCGCAAATATAAGACAGCCCAACAAGTGTTTATTTCATGTTTAAGGTTCTGTCTTATTGTAATATTAAGGGTAAGCTAAGCTATTTGTTAGCCTGTTCTTATTTAGCCGTTTTCTTTTATTTCAGATACCAGACAGACAGAAAAAGGGACAGTTAATACCAGTTACTATCAGTTATGAAGAATAGACAGCTCAAAAAGGGAAACTTCATGCTGTAAACGAACTGGAAAGTTAATTAAACTCCAAGAAAACACTATCTTGCTGTGTCAGGACTCACTCTCTGATCGGAGTGTCTGTGTGGGTGAAGTGCTCCAGCTAATCTCATCAAAATCAACATACAGTCCTAACTCTCCTCAACAACACCAGTGTAAAGGTACAGGTACTATCAGACTGTACAATACACCAAATGTAAGAATGTAAACAGAGTTACCTGTTACCAACTTACATGTACTTGATTATATCACGAGTTCGCTTCTTTTTCAGGATTACCAAGTAAATAATTTGTGCGATCAGATTAGATGTAAGTGACAATGATACGTGAATTATGTTTGATTCACCAGGAGATGAATCATTTATTCACAAATCATAAAAATTACATCATAACATGTACTGTACAACTGATTGATTGATCAGATTCCTATAATTTAACGTCAGCAGATTTAAATTGGACAACAGAAACAAGTACTGTAAATAAGATGACATATTACTTATATCTGGAGGTTCTTTAGCTTAGTTGTTACTGGCAAAATAAGGTTTAAGGAAAAGATTTAGAATGAGGAGGAGAAAGATGGAGAATAAAAGCAGGTAGAGTAATGGTGTGCTCACACCGAGCAGCGTTTTTACCTCCAAAGCTTCCAGCCTCCATGTAAAATCAATGGTGGACGCACTTCCAGGCACCTCCTGGCGTCTGGCGTCAGGTCGCGTGCGGGTGCTGAGGAGCGTTTTTTCGTGCACGTGAACCGGCTTCCACCTCCAAACCGAGCATTCAACATGTTGAAGATTTCGCGGTTCAAACTTTCAAACGCCGCTCAACTCCACCTGATTGGTTGGTGTGTCAACCAATCAGGGAGAGTCGGGGGGCAGAAGAGAGGGGGCAGTGGGAGAGTCCCTATGTGACGCGGAAACGAGGGTGCGCGCGCACAATGTGACGTATTGTTTGTCGGAAAAAAAAGAAAAGACTCGCGAGCTCGTGGACTATGGAAGAGAAACTCATTGTAGCTGTGTGTTCGCGACAATTCCTTCACGACCAGTCAAGTCTGCTCGACAGAGACGGAAATAAAAGGCTCCTCGCCTGGCGGAGTGCACTCTGTATACCGGTAAGCTCCTCCCACACCCCGTCGCCACAGCAACGAAGCCGCCGCAACACTACAGTTTGGACAACACTGGGTAGCGCGTCCACTTCCGTGCGTGAGGAGCGTTTTCGGAGGTCAAAATGTTTTTGGTGTGCTCACACCATAAGGGAGTTATCTTGAAGTGAGTTTTCAACCAGATACAGCACACTTTTCGGCCGGTGTCCGCTGGACTTCAGGTCCGCTTAATGCACATCGACTTTAACCTTTGCGAAGGTTGATTAGTCCCAGCTCCGGTAAAGTAGGGCCAGCCTTAAACGTGCACAGATCATACATCCAGCTAACGTTTTGCAGGCTTCCAGCTCGTTCATTCTCCAGCGTCTCACGGAGGTCCGCATCAACCCAACCAAGGTAGCGGCACTGGTTCCAGTTGATTTTCAAGATAAAATATTCCTTGAGAGGAAAATTCATTCAAAGTTGGGGCTTAGAGCTCGAATGGGTTTACAGCTAGCTTGCTGTAACCCTTGCTGAGAAACGAGGACCTTTGGCTCATGGTCAAATGTCCCACAGCTTAAAAGAGAAAGTCATTAAAGTCATCAGCTTCCTCGTAGAACTGAGGGTTCCAAGAAGTCAGTGCTTTATGAAGGGAGATTGACATCAGCAAAACTAACTCCGTTCATTGATCAGCAACCAGGAAATTAGGAGGAGTTCAACTGAAGTCAGAGTTTACTAGAAGTCAAAAGAGAAGGTCAGTGACAAAGAAATTGTTTAGAGAAAGACAGGGAGTTAATTGTTTTAGATAACAAGAGAATCCAGGCGCCAGGTTTCTGATTAAACTTGATTAACTGTCTATAATTCTAAACAAATACTAACGGATCATTCTGACACGTCCTTCGACTTAAACAGAGTTTGATTAATATGTCCACATATTAAGAATACACCAGCATAATAATGATCATTCAACATATTGAAGAATAACACTGCTCATGTACATAACAGAATGATCATAAAATGACAGAGGGTTATTCTGTTGATATATTTGAATTAGAACAAAATTAAAAAGTCTCTTGGTGATTCAATGTGTCTTTGATTCAATATTAATGTAATAAAAATAGTGCCCACTTTTTCTTAAAGGTTTCAAAGAAAAGGTGTACCACTGAGAGATTCAGTGACAAGGTGTGTCCACTACACCAGTAATCTTGTTCTCTGCTAGCCTGGTTAAAACCAGACCCTTGTCCTTCACTTCGCTTCGTACTAGGGTCTGGACTTTCTCCATAGAGAACCGATTCTTGCTGGAGGCGTGGCCTCTGCTGAGGAACAAAACCATTGGATCTTAGAAAAATTTTGAACAGGGAAAAGCATTCTGCTCCCTCCCCCTCAGAGCCATATATGGCTGCTCCCCCGTGGTCTGTTGAACTTGACATCTGCTCCGCCTCCTGCTGCATTTTCTCTCGCTGCAGCCTGCCGCTGCATATTCTGTGTTTATATGTTAATAAAACGTTCTAAAAAAATAAAATAAAACCATGGATCGCTGGTCCAGCACACCAGAAGACCAGAAAATCTGATGGGACTCGGGCAGCAACGTAAAACCCGAGTTTAATTCTCTCGTGACAACCTGAGGCATTTCCTCATCAGCGGAGGGAGAGGAGGAGGAGGGAGGAGGGAGCGATCACTTGACTTTTGGCCAAAAAAACAAAAGAAAACTCCAGATAAGGGATTAAGAAGGGGAAATTAATACATTTGTGTCACATATAAAACAGTCCTGCATCGCTTTGCATCGCTTTGAATGAGAACATGCGAATGCTCGCTGGCTGCGCTGGGACAGGTGGGGGCGTGGGTTAGGGGCCAAAAACTCCGCCCCTTCTGTTCTCTGATTGGTCCGGTCAAAAATCAGCCGGAGAAATCGTTGTCTATGGGAGAAGTCCCAGACTGAGCAGTGAAGGGAAATGAGAATTGAGCGGAGCTGTGCAGGAAGGCGAGGGCCAGGCTAGTTCTCTGCAAAAGATCGACTTGAAAAAAGTGATGCTGACAAACTAAGCACGTCATTTATGTCTCTCATCACTCTGCTGGAAACAAATAACACTGACACAAGACAACTCTCAGGGATGTCCGAAGGTTCATCAAACAGTATTTTGATCCTACTTACTCTATATAAACATTTTGATTGGTTAATTTCCCTGTCAGTTAAACAAACTCCTCCTGCAAGCCTCTGACTGAGCTGTGCCTTCTTTCCTGACAGTGAAGTCCTAACCAATGAGAAAGCTTCTTCAAACATGTTTCTGCCTGGAGAAGCAAATTTAGAAGACTCTGATGGACAACTTTATTTTCATGATGTAAAAAGTTTCTTGCTAAACTGCAAACCAACTTACGGAAAATAAGATAAATTTGAGCAGCAGCATGGTGGAACAGTTGGTAGAGCTGCCACCTCTCAGCGAGAAGGTCGTTGGTTTGAATCCCGGCCAGGGATCTTCATGGGTAAAGTTTGCATGTTCTCTCCATGCATGCGTGGTATTTTTCTGGATACTCCAGTTTCCTCCCACAGACCAAAAACATGCATGTTAGGCTGATTGGTAACTCTGACTTTTCCCTAGGTGTGAGTAAGAGAATTAATGGTTATGTGTCCCTGTGATGGACTGGAGACCTGTCCAGGGTGTCCCCCTTCTGTCGCTCAGTGACTGCTGGATACGGGCACCAGTGACCCCCACGACCCGAAAAGAAAGAAGTGGGTAAAGAAGATGGATGGATGGAAGATAAATTAGCAAATAAAAAAAGATATTTGTATTTTATATTAAATAAATACAGTATTTAATAAACATCCTAATGTAACATTTGCTGAATACTTGTGCTTTCGCTGAGGGCATAAAAGGCCCTGTTGCTTCTCTTCTGCTTCCAGCCATCCCTTGGTGGATGAAATTATCCATTGTGCCAATATCTACTCTATTATTAAGTGCAGCCAATACATGGGATGATTAATTTATAGCCTGTCTGATGTCAGTCATCAAAACTTTGCAGAATGATACAATAAAGTTCAATACCTGGACACAGTGACAGTTCCAAAGATATGCCCAAATTGTCCCGTTGCTGCCTGCTGGGTGTTTGACTTTATTGGTCAGTGAGTGTGTGCCATTGCTGTAAGTTAGGAAGTGACATTTTATACATATACAGTAAGCACATTTGCTAATGGCGATTTAATGTTTGCAATATATCCAGCAGAGAAAATTAGTCAAGATACAGAACTGGCTCAGCGAAATTCTTATGCCCTTTTTTTCTGACAAATAAGTCCTGTCCTCAAAACAGCAGGAGTCTTGCATCATATCCTTTGTCACTCTGCAGCCAGGGTGCCTGGAAGAGCTTCCAGCTGCTGTCATTAGAGGGAAATGGGTCTAAATGCACAGCTCTGCTTGACTGAAAGGCTTCCATTGACCTGAGCAATCAGGCTGAGACAACTGCTTCTTATGGACAATTTATCATATAAATTACTTTTGCGAGACATTTAGTGCACTCTGATTGTATGATGTGATTAGGTGCAACGTGAGTTATGTGTAATATTAGATCAATCTCATTAGATTGCAATCAAATACTTTTTTCATATTTTAAGTTTGATTTTTAGCTCAATTTTTTTACAGTTTGAAGATAAAAACAACTTTAACACATATCAACTCCCTTAGTACAAATCCAAACAATGCTTTTATTGATTTTTTTTCTTCCTAATTCTATTGAACTGTGCTAAAATGCAAAAGCCAAGAGATAATGTGTTTGCCTGTCTCTGGGTGTGCACAAGCTTTTTTTGTGTGTCTATCAGTTGGCATAATATCATAAGAACCATGTTTACTTTTTTATTCAAATAGGGTTCACATGATCTTCTGTTAAATGTTCAAGATGAACATTATTTTAAACTGTGATGGACTTGCGACTTCTCGTAAAGTGACTAATAGATATGAGCACCAAAAAGGAAGAAGTGGATAAAGATGGATGGATGGAAGGATGGAAGTTCTTTTAAATTGGCAGTGAACCAATTAGGCATTGGCCAACTTGGACTAACATTACCTCATCAATTCAGTCAAAAATAAACTCTTTAAAACAGCTAATAAATTAATTGCTCATAAACTTTTGTAAAATATCATCATCAAAAGGATCTGAGGTATTGCTTCAATGTTTTGTAAAAATATATAAAAAAGTTTCCTCTTGTTTCAAAGAAGCAGACATTGTGAGGAGGACTTCTGTATGCTATTGTAATTAAAGAGCGTCTGTTTGAAATATGCAGCCAAGCAGTGGAAAACACGCCTGTGCCAAGGATGAACAGCGCCTCGGAAACTGCTGTTTCATCTCTCAGTCTAATTGTTTTATCAGTGGGAAATTGATCAGACTGGAGTCCAGACAGAAGGTTGCCAGGAAGAAGAAAACAGAAATGAAGATTCATATTGTAGTGATACAGGCCTTCTGTCTTGACCTTCAAGTACACCTCTCTGCATCTCTTTGAAACTCTAAGTGTTACACCTTCTTGAAACTCTCAAGGAGACGAGTGGACACTTATATTTGTTACAATTATTATGAATTAATGGACACTAATTAATCAGATTGAACTTTCTCTTTAATGTGTGTTAATTCAGAATTGATCTACAGTATATTTTGTCATTTTAATGATGATCTGTTACTTGCATGAGTTTGACCTTCTGCTGGTTTATTCTACAATACAAGTGTGCTCTGAAATCTAGGACATGAGTCAGGGTAAGCTGTTCACTCTCTTCTCTGTTTTGTCTGCAACCTAGACTCAACAGGCCAGTCCATCTGGCTGTTTATGTAAACAGTTTTCCTGTTGTCCGTCAAGAGACTTTCTGCCTATGGAATTAAACTTCCATCTTTTATTTTGTTAAAACTCAGCCAGTAGTCGTTAAGGAGGTGGGTCAGATCCCGCCTCCCATATAAAGGTGCACTTCCTATTTGGACTTTAGTGCTTTTGGGGAGAACTAAGTCACAACCTGCTTCTCTCCTCTGGGAAAGCTGGAGACGCTCCGGTCAGTGTGTCAAATAGACCCACGTCTCAGCTGGAGTCACGGCAAAGCCTTGCTGTACCTCCAAACACTCATTTCTGAAAGATTTTGTTTTCTGAAGTTTATTTTGAAAATCCGTCAGTGCGATTGAGGCCTGTTCCTGCCAGTGAAGGCGTGCTCCCGGCTCGTCTGATCCAGCTATACACGCACGAAGTCGACTGGACGTGAGCGGGACCACTCAGTCCGTTCGTGTCCACAAACTTCTCAGCCCTCATCTCCTCTAGACGTATCGTCACCAGGTAAAGAGGCTTGTTTGTATGCTGCACGTGTCGGAAGTACAGCTGGACCTGTTTGGGGAAGGCTGCCACCCTGGTTGGTTCAAAATAATCAATTTCAGTTAACTTAGCTTTCACTTTATTTCTTCCTCCTATTTCTTATTTTTCATAAGCTTTTAATCTGTCAAGTAAATGTACCAACAGAAAAGTTCCTAACTGTCTGTTTGTTTTAATTTGAATTCTTGTCAACGTAGTTAGTAAATCAGAGCTAATATCGATGCAAATGTTTAATGTAATTTTTGTGATAGTTTCAATAAAAGGTCTATTTTCTGGTAGACCAACATAAGTTGAAGTCTCTCGTGAAATTACATTTCTGGCTAATCACATCACCGATTTATTGATTTATTCTGAAAAAGTTGAGACCCCGTGAAACTGATGGTAGGTTTGGGTAGATAAAATCTGCTCGGATCTTTCATCTAAACTATAGGTAAGTCAGTAAACTGACCTCGTAAGTGTTTGATTACACAAACGGCCTATAGATTTATTACATATTGGTGGCCGTACAGGTCTTCTGAAAGATTAAATTGATTAAGTTGTTTTTGTAGTCTATGTGTTACGGTTTTGTTGGCATAGTTTGCATCCTGTTGTGGACTTATAGAATGGTTTTGGCTGGTGAGTGTCTCAGAGATTGCTAATCGTGGCATTGTCTGGTGCGTTTCCCGTTAGAATTATTTTTTCTTTCACATTCCAACGTATGCTTGAAGCTGATGAGTGATAAATGTTGTGTCTGTGTTTGTGAGACGTTCATAACGTGTCGCGAGGCTGCATGCATTTTTCATTGTTGTGACCGCCGTGTCACCTCTGCTTCATTTTATTACTTCTGCGGATTGCTGTTGAATAGCTGTGTCACACATTATTATGCTGCTCCATTAAGTGCCTTTTTCTGTTACAACGTGTTGTTAGCCGAGGTTCGGGTGAAGCCCACTCAGCTTTTGGACCGGACGGGTTCCGGTTCCGAGTGACGTAAAGTCCGTTGTTGTACACAGTTAGCGTGCTGCCTTCTTTGGGGGGCGTGGGAGTTAGCCTGGATGTGTTTGAGCTCATTTACAGAATTTTCTGCGGTGTAAAAATACGTTTATTTTGTGATAGTGTGTCTAGAACTCTTTGGGTCGAGCTAACGTTAGCATTACCGAGGCAAGATGGCTGCTTAAAGCGCTGTGATTGGTCCATTGTGTGTCGTGTTCAAAAAAGTTGGTTTCTGTAGACTGTGGTTGTCAGATTCATTTTTGCACACATTTCTGACAGTTTATCTGTGTTGTTGTTCGTTCTATGCACGTGATATCGTCGAAGACTGGCTTAACCGCAGTGTTTTGCGATATTTCTGACTGTTTTAGAACGTTAAAAAGTCCGTTCCACGCTCTTGTTCGACCGACCGCAGGTCCGTGAACATAACGCTCGAACGGCACGTCACACGTGGGTGGCGTTAGGGGTAGAAGACTACATTTCCCGTGAACAGTTGGGTTTTTGAACTACAATTCTGTCTTCGCTGTGATTGGTCGATTACGCTGATGTGTTGACACGTGAGGGGTGAGGAGCTCACATCCTCGTCAACTTTCACTTCGGCTGCTTGTCCCAGACAAGTTTTCATGCTTGTTTGTCCATTACTGTCATTGAAAAGACTGTTTAATCGCGGTGTTTTTGTGATTTTAATGGGTGGATTGAGTCAGTTGCTCTGAAACTGCCGATCGCCATGTGACCAGGTCACGTGACACCGGGAGCTACAGCTGCTTTATGTGGACCGACCTTATTTCTTTTAAACGCAGTTTAAAAGGTTTCACAGTTCAACCGATTTTGCTCACATGATTTCGTTTTTGTGAGACTGGGGTTCTAGAGTTTTGTCACGTCAATGCCCTAGATTTTTATGATTGCTGTTTTTGATCCGTTGTTAGACGTCTGTGAATGTTTAGCAGCTCACGGCTGCGCTCACAGGTGACAACAGCGCCTCTATAGCGGTCAGAAAGAGAATTGCGCTCGCTGTGATAGACTTATCCAGCGCGGTGCCCCCATCTGCTGGTCACGTCTAAGAATACAGTTTGATGCAACTGTATCTAATATTTCAACTTTCCTGTTTTTGAATAGAGTACATTTTGAAATGTTGAGGACACAGCACCTTTTCATTTGATTTTCACATATAATCAAATGTTGATGGCAGAACAGTTACACAGAAGTAATACAGACTTGTCTGCTTTTTGATAAAACTTGACACTTTTATCATCAATTCTGTGCAAAACAAGCTGTCTGTCCCTGTTTATTTTAAACTGCATGTTTAAAATAACACAGATGAGGCATTTATTGTCTTGATTTTCACAGATATCACACATAAATAGCCGACCGTGATGGTCGTCTCATGGGTTGACAATTTAATAATAATCACTGATTTTTGTTAAATTTCACATCTTGGATGTTACTGAGGCCTTGCTCTCTACGGTGGCTTCATTTAATTTGTGTTTCACAAATTTCCAGATAAGATGGCGGCCTCTGCACATGAGGCTCCTGAAACCACGACAGCCGATTTTGTTTGACCTTGTCACAGGTCGACAAATTAATAGAAATCACTGATTTTTATTTAATTTCACATCTTACCATACCATACCATACCATTTTATTTATAAAGCACTTTAAACAGGAACAAGTCCACACCAAAGTGCTGGACAAACAAACACGCAACAGGCAACACAGACAATGAAGTACAACACGAAAAACATAAAAACATTGCAGATCATAAATCAAACGATCCAATACAAATCAGCTGGCATTGAAAGCGATGGAGTAGTAGTGAGTTTTTAACCGGGATTTGAAAACCGAGAGGGAGGGGGCCTGTTTGATGAGCAGCGGTAACTCGTTCCAGAGTCTTGGGCCTGCTACAGAGAACGCCCTGTCACCCCTGCGCTTAAGGCGAGTTTCTGGAACTATTAAGAGTACCTGATCCTCTGACCTCAAAGCACGTGGAGGGACATATGGGTGTATCAGATCCGAGAGATAGGCGGGGGCGAGACTGTTCAGCGATTTGTAGACATACATGAGAATTTTGAATTGGATTCGAAGATGAACCGGTAGCCAGTGAAGGGAGGCCAAGACTGGTGTAATGTGCTCTCTTTTGCGTGTGCTGGTTAGAAATCGGGCAGCTGCGTTCTGAACATCTTGGACTTCATGTTGGCTGCCGCAGGCATCACATGGTGAGACTGCACACTGTGAAATAAGACCCACTTTACTTGATTTTTCACAGAAAATCAGTACAAAGATGGACGTTCTAGCAGGTGCATCAACAAATTGTGGGCTTGATTCATCATTTGATAGGCACTTAGCTGCAAAGAACGTCCTTCAGGAACCAGGTGAACATCCCCTGGTGTTTTACGACAGGCTCCTCTCTGTTTACACAGGGGATAAAACTGTCCCTGGAATTGAGGAAGATTACCTGTTTAAAAGTCGTTTCACTTTGAATCTAATACCTTTCATAATGAAATGTGTTCGCTTCAATGTTAATTGCAAAGAGAGTACCATGGCAGAAATTAAACAATGTGCTATGGAATTTTTTGACATGCTCGAACAGCGAAAAACACCCTCAGTGGTGTGCCCAGGTCAAAAGGTCACATCCCACTCGCAGGAAGTAGAAGAGGTTCCCTCTCCTTCAGAGTGCGAATGTGAACAGGTTTTTCATAATAACAAACAACAGCATGGTGCTACGAGCTGTAAAAGTGACTCAGATCGGTTCACGGGGAGTTCTGCTGCCCCTGCCCCTCAGGTTGAAGACCCTGAGATGAGCAGAGAACCACACAAGGTAGGTGTTCGCTCTCTAGATGAACCCAGACGGTTCGGATCGAACCAAAAGAGTTCTCTCATGGATCTCACAGTAGGTGAAATTCGAAGGAGGTTGCATGGGCACCGTGAACCGTTGAAAAATGGTCTGTCCCAACATGTACCCACGAGAAGCGGCCCTCCTGCCCCTGCCCCTCGAGCTGCACAGCTCGAGACATGCAATGAGTCACACATGCTCCAGATTATGGAAACGGCGCCTCCGCGCGTTGACGTGACTGAGGTTGTGAGTTGTTTGTCAAATGATTTGAATGTTACAGTGGTTGACCAAGCTGACACAACGTGTGATGTTGTCCTTGATGATAACACAAACAACGTTGTTCAACCTGACGAAGCGACGCGCAACACTGCCTTTTGCAACGACTCAGTGCACACCGTTGACATCTACAACGTCAACACTGACAAAGATGCTGACAGCAAACAAATTGCTGAAAATCCACATCCTGAAGGTCATGAGGCAGACAGCCATCATGATGCTGACAGTGACGAAGATTACACAGACAGAGTTACAGGTACACGGGAGCGTGTGCTTAAACCTAGAAGGTTTCTTTGTAAATTTATGAGAATGGGGCACGCTAAGAAAGCTTACCTGCCGCTCAGACTGGAAGGGGTCTTCGCGCGAGAAGCACTCCTGGATAGCGGCTCAGACGTGTCTGTCATGTCAGCCAAGCTGTTTGAGAGGCTACAGACCGCCGCTAACAGTGTTGGCAGAGAGATACCCCTGACAGAATGTGCTATAGAGTTGCGAGGACTCTCAGAAATGGGTACAACCCTGACAGCTATTGCCATGGTTCACATGCAGATGGGCGAGACGAGAATTTGCCATCCGGTACATGTGTCTACGGTGGACTCCTTCCCATTTCTGGTTGGCCAAGATTTTATAAATCGCTTTGAAGCGATTATAAATTATGGCAATCAGACAATGTGGGCCACAGTGAGCAGTCCACTGCCAATTGTGGTACCTCCTCAAGGTCAGGACACTGACTGTCTAACACCTCCTCAAGGTCAGGACACTGACTGTCTAACAACAGGTACCGCTGAGGTCACATGGGATTCCCCAACCGAGACCACAAACCCGGTAAGTGAACCTTCATATACAGGTGAGACAGAGGAGACTCAACAGGTGGACCAGACTCTGGCCCAACACGAGAACCTCCTCTGCGAGCTGACACCTTCAGCACTCACTGAACACTACCTACCACCAGTAGAAGAAGGTGTGGAGATCCAAGGGTCCCACACCGATGACGCTGTAGGCTACTGTCCTCTGGGACAGGTAATTCAGTCATCAGCCAAGCTTTCAATGAAACCTTGGTTCAAGAGCATTTGAATCTAGAACTACTCAGAAATGACATAGTTCTTACAGACTCAAAGAGCACCTCTTCAGTCATGAAGTGGGAAGACATACATCACAACGACAGAGACACGCCTGCGATGGCGCCGACAGTTGTGAAACGCCTGAATTACGCAGAAAGA
>JBBPBX010050956.1:8954-19000 GCA_038048925.1 Garcialebias charrua | reverse complement strand
GTGTTGAAAACTTAATATATTTAAGTCCAGTTTACTGAATGAAACGGTCTTTTTAAATTTATTTATCCGTGTTAAGATAATGAAAACGTTTGAGTTACATGTACTTAAATAGATTTTTTTTTTACACTGAATTGTTTAGGTTAATAAACTTAAACCATTTAAGGCAATCGGTTTCCTCAAATCATTTGAGTTCAACTAACTTGTCAGGTTTTACGGTGTACTGTGATCATCCTGGTTAGGGATTTATGAGTCTAACAGCTTCAGGGCAGAAGCTGTTCCTCAGTCTAGTGGTTCTACACTTAATGCTCCTCAACCTCCTGCTTGAGGGGAGCAGGGCAAAAAGTGTGTGCTGGGTGAGTGGGGTCCTTCACGATGCAGCTGGTTCTCTTCCTGCATCTGGAGGTGTAGACGTCTGTGATGGTGGGGAGGCTGACTCCAACAGACTTCTGTGCAGATCTTATTTTGCAGATGAAAGTGAAACATTTTTAATTGCCTAATTTATATTCAGTTTCAAAATCTTTGTAGGGATAAAATTATGACATTGTAAATGTATCTAATAATAACTTAAATAGCTAAAGAGTAAAAAGTGTATAAAGAGTATAAAGTGTGCGTATCTAAAGTGACTGATTGCAGTTGATTTTGTGTGATTTTGATCTCTTTTAAGTGAGAGGTGAGCAAAAAAATATTTAAATAGGGCCCTCATAGAAACAGTTTTATATTCAGGGCAGGTTGCAATGCCCTTTTATTTTTACCACAGTCCTGTTCGTTTTCAGACTGAGTGCAATTGTGTTTGAATTTTGTATGTAGAATGAGTATTAATGTTTGTGCACTGAAATAAGTTATATAAATTAAATAAAATGAAATAACAAACTTTTGCAGAGGACATTTCAGATAAGTTGGATTGATTCAAAGCCATTGCAGAACTCCACTGGCATCAGGTCAGTGTAACTTCTCCAGAGTCTATATCGCCTCAATTAAGTGACCTTGAGCAGGGCACTAAACCTGGAAAATTGATACACTTTGGCCGAGTCCACCCTTGAATCACTCTGATAAAATGGAGCAAAAATATATGGGTTTTCTCTTCTTTTGGGCCTATATAAACCTAATTCTGTTCTCTTGAAAACTTCATAAATGAGCAATGCACTGGACACCTGATGTGAAAACTAGGCATAAAATGATCTTTTAGCTAAAATGAAAGAAAAAGAAATACATAAATTCCTGCTGTTAACTTGATCAATCCAGTGGAGAACAAGCAGTCATAATGAACTTTCATGACCCCATGAAACACAAATTATTGAACCATGACATAAAGAATGAACTGTTCTTGAGCTTGTGTTGACCATGGCGATCTTTTCATCACAAGCTTTAGTTAATTACTTTTTCCACTCCTTGTTCAGACAGGCCTATAGACCACCTGTATACAATAGTACAGACGGACAAACTGTGTAACTCTTTAAAAGCCCAAATGTCAGCTGTACTATTATAATTCCAATGCCACAGGCTAAGTCCATGCAACCTAAAATAGACCGGGGCTGTGGGGTGCCCCATTCTCCGGCTGATTTGGCACTTTGTGGAAACCGGCCTCTGAACTCAGGCTGGCAGTGAAACTTTAGAGGGAAGGTCAATATTTGTTTCTTACAGTGAGATGTTACTTCAAGTCCCACTTTTAAGTAACCACCTGCTATTTTTTGTCATCATCCCCCACCCCAGTTCAAAATCTCTTTTGGGGCTTGGCATTGTCCATTTCTTTTTATTCTCCATAAAAAGTGGATGTTTGCTGGACACTACCAATAAACATACATTTAGAGCCAGAAATGTATGGACTATTAACAATTTATAAATAAATCTTGAACTCATGAACATTTCTATTCTTTTATTAAACATTTGTTTTTTAAAGGCCTAACATATCACCAGATGTCTTGTTTTGGGCTAACCTCAGTCAGGAATTGTCTTTATTGATGCTCTTTTTAGACAAATGATCTATCCATCCATTATCTTTACCCACTTCATCCTTTTTGGGTCGTGGGGGTCTCTGGTGCCCATGTCCAGCAGTCACTGAGGTGGGGGACACCCTGGACCGGTCTCCAGTCCATCACAGGGACACACAGAGCCAAACGAGACAAACAACCATTCACTCTCTCACTCACACCTAGGAACAATTCAAAGTTACCAATCAACTAAAAAGGATGTTTTTGGTCTGTGGGAGGAAACCATGAGTACTCTGAAATAAACTCAATTTATTCCTGTTTTCTTTTTCTTTTAGACTTGATGAGGACATGTTTACCTCCTGTAGACTCAGCTTTACAACTTTTCTGACAAATGATAAAATGCTATCATTCACCACAGCTGTCTCTTAATATTAAAGGGGACCACAGATAGGTTTTTAAAATTTTTATGGTATGTCTTTGGGGTTACCAGACAGTGTTCATTCAATTTAATACACAAAATAATTCTTAGATAATCAATTATACCCTTTTTAATTCTGCCATTTTTAACTTTCGTTTTGAACGACCGGTTTATGATAATGAGATCTCGTGGCACGCCCTTCAAAGATCTGCTTACATTAACTCCGCCCTCCAAAGGCAGACGAGGATGTCTGAAGTGACGCTGAGCTGTAACTGGACCGCGCAACGTATTTATTGTGTGGGACAGATCAGACGTGTACAAGTTGTCGTGTCATTTTTAATTTTTCCTGTAATAAATGTCCAACTCCCTCCTGACGTCTCCCTCCCTCTCCCTGTGCGCGCGAGCTGGAGGTAGCGGAGCGGTCACTCGCGGACACACACACACACACATACACACACACACACACACACACACAGACTCACAGCGGGGCTGTCTTGTTATCTGTGTGTCCCTCGCTCAGCCGCGCCGGGCCCGACACACACACATACACACACACACGGGTTTGTCAATGAGGTTTATCGGTACGTAGTCTGTCCTGCTAATGACACATAAACCAACACACACACACACACAGCAACATGCTGCATCGCTGTTCATTCAAGCGTCCCATCTTATCTGAAAACTATCAATTTTAAATCTGCTTAGTGCGCGCTCCATTATCTGGGCCAGGAGGGTCAGAGAGTTAGCTGGCTAGACTCTGTGACATTTTTAGCCATGAAATCAGGAAAAACAACCGTCACGTCTTTTTATACTGAAGTGGGTGGAGCCGCACCAGGGGTTGCTGGTGAGGGGCTGGACTCAGGGTTGAGGTGGGTTGTCCTGGCGCTTGTGACGTCACAAGCGCGATTGATTTCAAAACGAAACCTATCTTATCACAGTAAAATAAATCTACTTAGAGTAAATAAACCACTGGGTGCATTTTTTTGGCCTTAGGACTGTTTTTTTATGAAGTAAATACCCAAAGTTGAGTAAAAAAAAAATTAAAAAGTGAATTTTGAATATGTGGTCCCCTTTAAGCTCATATATACATTTTCCCCCACTTTTTAAAGAATGGTCTTTAATTAAAATAATTTAAAAAATCAATTAAAGACTACTTAGACATTTTAATAAACTACTGTACTGTATATTTGAGACCCTGACAAAATATTTGACAGCAGAACTGTCCCTCCAGTTTATTTGCGTCTGTGATCAAATATTTCAGTCCTGACGTCATCTTCATCACCCTTATCTGGAGCTACTTCATTTAAAACTTTTGTGTCTCGCCAACAGACTGCGTGGTTATTTTGTGAAAGAGCTGTGCTTTCTGGGCACCACTGAGCCTTGTTTTCTTAACACACAACTTTGCTCTAAAACATCCCATTCCTGGTGAAGAAAAGCCTCATTTATGACAAAGTAAATGGAGAATTGCCTATGAAAACACACCGAGTGGAGCATGTATCAACAGAACTGCAGGCTTTCGCCCAGTCTGGAATGGTGTCTTGCTGCTCACTATACCGGCAGGTACTGTAAAATGTAGAGAAACACTTGCCTGGCCTGAACGGAGTCTGAAAAGACAGGCAACATCAAAGGTACTCATCAAAGCCTTTTATTTGACCTGCATATAATCTAATCACTTGCGTGGGTACTTGCTGCCTGGTCAACAAGGGCTGAGCTTGCCACTACAGGCCGGGGGCAATGGGATTGAAATCCTTTGATTAGAGCGCCAGGATGTGCCCCACAGCTAATGAGCAGCACTTTTACCCCCAAACGTATTCTCCCCTCTGCATCGCTTCGTTTCCAGCAGAGGGAAATCCCTTTGTGGAGCCCCGCCACCATCAAAGGTGATGAAACTGTGGGTGTGCAGGCGTGACAAGTGTGGAGAAGAAGGAGGGGGAAAGTCTGAGAGAGACAGCATTCCACACGTTTAATTTACAAACTGATGTAGCTTTGAAAGCTGTTCAGTAGAACTGTGGCAGCATTGTGCAATGGGCCCCATCTGAACACATGAAGGCCTATGCAGAAGACAAAGACTTGATTGAGCAGTTAGCTGAGAGTGCCCTTTAAATCCCAACCACATTGGGTTTGACCTTTAACCCCAACGCAGCACTAGTTGAGTCATTACAGAGACCAAACAGAATCTATAAAAACACGACCCAAAACATAGACTGTTTCCCTGGGTTTTACTTCTCTTTAGTTTATGTCGTAGCATTTTTCCTACAGTAGTAGGGATGGGAACCGAGAACCGGTTCTGTTAGAGAACCGGTTCTTAATAGTCCAATTCCATGGAATTGTAGGATGCTTGTCTTAACGATTCAGCTTATCGGTTCTGCAGACTCATGGTGGTGACGTATTTAAAGACTGTGTAAAGTGAAATTAAATTTGTGTTTTGAGTTTGGCACACGGCATAAATATGTGTTATTAATCACCCATATAAATCTGACTGATTAAAAACATTGTTTTCCTTATAAAATTAAGTCACAAAAATAATGAAAAATCATAATTGTGCCCTGGTCTGAAATGCTGGGGGCGTGTCAGCGCGTGGGCGTGGTTTCAGCGCAGTACTGCCCCCGTGTCCTGCACCCTGAAGATGTTCGCGAAGGCTGGCAGCCTAATAGGAGTTCTGAGTCCACAGAGTCCACTCTGTTTGTCAGTGGCTGTGCGCGGGGGACGGTGTGTCCACTCTGTTTGTCAGTGGCTGCGCGCGGGGGACGTGCGGGACGTGTGAGGTCCACTCTGCGCATGTCAGAACTTCTGATCAGAATAAAAGCCTGCTGCATGTAAACACTCGTCATGAACGGATTGTGCCCATGTAAACGGTGCTATCTAATTATGCAATCAGAGCACATTTCAATCCGGTCACAGAATTTTGCCCATGTAAACATAGCTAGTGTGTCCACTCTGTTTGTCAGTGGCTGCGCGCGGGGGACGTGAGGTCCACTCTGTGTGTCCGCGGCTGACAGCAGCAGAGATCAAGTAAATAAAATAAATAAAATAAAGTCACCAAGCGGGTGCCCTGACCATTGCGACATCCAGGGAAGATGCAGGAACGAGGCATAATTGATTAGCTAGCTAACAATGAACAAAATATCTATGCTATTGCTATCTGATGCTATCTGCGATTCGCGAGTGAATGGCTCCACCGATGCGAAGAACTAATTTATACGGCTGGAGCTGCAGGGGGTGGGGCTTTAGACCGCGTGACGAAACGCGGTCACATTTAAACCACGCCTAAAAAATCCTGAAGCAGACATATCTTTAAACAAAGTTTGATCTATAACTCCAAAATTAATTGAGCTACAATTTTGAGACTTTTTACTCATTTACAAGATTACAATTATGACATTTATAATGTTTATTGAAGAAAATATTGAAATTAACTTTACACGGTCTTTAAGCGCTGACATCACAGACATGCGCCGCGCCCGAGTGGTGGTGGTGTGGTGGTGTCTATATATGAATATCTATGGTGTTCAAAATGGTGTCGCGGAGGAAGCGCTCAAGCGTTTGGCTTCATTTCACGAAAAAAGATGAGACCAGGGCTACTTGTAACGCATGCAACGCGTCCATTACGATAAAGGGAGGAAATACGTCGAACATGCAGAAGCATTTGGCCACTCAGCATGCGGTGACTTTGAAGAAATGTACCGTTTTTAACACGCTGCTTGGAGGAGAAGTGGAGAGAAAGCGTCCACCTCCGTTGTTACAGCAGGTAACGTCAAATTCTTTCACTTGTTACCTTTTAGCTATACTGCTTCCACTGTATTTTATAAATAATCTCCCTCTCCTGTAACATTTAGTTGACGAGGATTGCCGGAGTCTGGCTGGGTCTGAGTCTAGTGTTAGCACGAGTGGAGCTAGCACACCAACGTTAGCTTCTCCTTTCATGGAAGCAGGGAGAAATAAAATGAAATGACTGAGGCAAGAACAAACGAATGTCATCGATCTGTTACCAGATTTGTGGTGAAAGGTTTGCACCCTTTTACAACAGTGGAAGCACGTGAATTTCGGTAAGAAAATATTTAAATGATAAATATCAAATTGTAAGTTGTCAGTTTAACAAGTTCAGTTCTGTTTCTGTTTCTATTCCGACCTGTGGCCAGATACTTCCCATCCTCCAGAAGCTGGAAAAACATTACACCGTGCAGGCAGATGACTCTGCTTTCAGCAGGAGTATTAAAGAAAACATCTGGAATGATCTTTCCAAACGTTACAAAGTAAATTTGTTAAATAATGACTAGTAATAATTTACACCAAACTTAGTAAACTATCTTCCCTTTCCCTAAATTTTGTTTTCCTCCATTTTAAATTTCAGGATGACTGTATCCAAGCGTTCCTTGAAGAAGCGACTGTTATCGACCCCAGATTTAAATCCATGTTGATTGATGATGAGAATAACATCTGGGACAGGATCAGGGCAGCTGCTGTGGCAGAAAACACTCAGGCAGCCGCAGCAACAACAGCAGAGGTATTTGAATTACACACTAAATAAGTGTGAAAGCAGATATGTTAATTTTTCTGAACAAAAATTACTAGTTTGTTTTGATGAAGTTTTATTGTTTATTAGGAAATTCCTAATAAACAATAAAACGTCATCAAATAGGAATACTACATATATTTTTGGTTTTGGTGAAAGATCATTAAATTCTTTATGAACTCAAATGGCTTACTATATTTTATTACCCAAATGAGAATTGATAACAGAATTGATAAGGAATTGAATCGATAAATGACATCGATAAAGGAATTGATATTGATAATTTCTTATCAATTCCCATCCATATACAGTAGTGCATGCATTTTAAAGTTTTTGAGAAAATGTTATGATAAATTACTATCTTATTTGTAGATAGCTTGTTGCATGTCCTCCATTTGGAGAAAAACACTTGAATGACAATCTAACAGCCATCTTAAAGGAGAAATGAAATCAAATAAAAAAAAATCTATATAACAAGAATGCTGCAGTTTGTAATGACGTTTTTCTATTACTCTAGGGCTTAGTGTATTTCTAGTTGGATGTTTTTCTTAGTTATATCCTAGATGTTATTACTGTTTTTCTCTCACATTTTGTTGTTGGATGTAACTGGGACCCTGTGTACATAATCTCATTTCATCACATGTACTACATGCGGCGCAAATGACAATAAAGACTCTCTGACTCTGACTCTGTCATTTAGTAAACAACACACATAAACATACTTTGTATGCTTTTTTCAAGTCAGTAGCTTAAAGAAATAGTTTTTTTTACATTTTTCCAGCAAAATTCCGAAGTGAATTAATTTCTGGAGGTCAGGAAGGAAATGACGCATATTTGAAGGAAATGGCGCATATTTGTCCTCTGCGCTACTTTCTAAATAACACTGAAGCTACAAAACCATAATTACTGTCCTTCTGTCTGTCATTTAAAATGGAAGCAGAAGACTTTTTTGAATCCAAAGAAATGCAGGAACACCTAGTGGGGGTAATGGATTTACAACCATATCAGTTTGAACCTGAACCGACAGCTGGATCTCTGAATTCTGACAAGCCCAATGACAGAGTTTGCAACGTGGAATGGTAAGAATTGATTCCCTGACTTTCATTAAAATTTAACTACAGAAACGCCTAAAAAAATTGTTAGCTGACTTTTTTTAAGAGTGTGTCTCAGTTTAATTTTTGTTAATAAATGATTACAAATCAGCTTATTTTAGAACGTAAATAACACCAAGCGCTCACCCGTACATATCTCTGGAACTGCTCATTTTAGGAGGATCTAAGTATCAAATTTTTTTTTTTTTTTTTTTTTTTTTTACAAATCAGCAATGTAAAAAAGGTGTTGAGGTAATTATGACCAAATGTAACTTAATTGTCAGTTTGATGTGATGAAATGTTTTTTGTTTACAATATAAATGAAGCTACACAATACTGTATGAGGGACAACCGTGGCCCGACCTACGTCATACCTGGGAGCGAGAGCAGGAGGAGGGAGGGGTGTCAAAAACACCGGATGAGATTTTTTTCACTTTGCAAATGCTAAATTTGAGTTAGGATGAAATTTTTGACTTGTGAAAATTTCTCAACAAGCTTATTTTATGCTTTTCTTTAGACTAGCTTAAAAACACTTTTCATTTCTCCTTTAAAACAACTCCAGTCTTCTCAGAAGTTCATGCAAATGCTATTTTCCAAATATTTATACCACTGTCAGTTTTGCATTACCGGTACATACTTTACATAAACATCTGTTGTTAATTGTGAGTACAAATCGCAGCTTGTTGTAACTGTATTGATGTAGCCTTGAGTATTAACAGCAGGAATATTGTAACATTTCTACAGGAAATAACTGAGTAATATTGCAGGTGAAGCTGCTTTAGGAAGAGTTGGCATCAATATCTCTCACTACATGGAGGCAGTTGGAGTGAGGACAGAGGACGCAGAAGACAGAGATAGATGGAGGCGGATGACTCGCTGTGGTGACCACTGAAAAAGGATCAGCCGAAAGAAGAAGTTTGAATGAATCTCTAAAATTATAAAGATTGATGAGACCCATAAGTTCATTTTTGAAGTGAGCCTGCTCATACTGTGCTAACAAGCAAAAAAGAGCGAATTGACCAACTAATCAAGCAGCTAAAAACCAGTGCAATCTTTAAATTTCGTAGTAATTTATGCACGTCAATAATTAAATATTTACTTTGCTGTCAGTGTTCCATTCCAAAGTTATTTTATCAGAAATATTAACACGTTTCTGCAAGAACTGGCCCAAGGCTGCAGTGAAAGTGCTACAGATAACAGTTGTTGCTGTTATTTGCGCTCGCACAGTATTGCATGTAAAAAGTGCTAAACTGATGGCATTGTAGAGGTCTAGGAAATAACATTTTGAAGCTGTGTTAGAATGAGAATAATTCACTTTGGTTTTAACTGTGTTCAGAATAGCCATTAAACCGCCAAGCCTAGCATGTACACTGAGGCCATTCAAGAGCCATCTAAAACAGGAAGATCATTTTTCATAGATTTTCCCTTTAAGTCACTTCAAAATGTCTGAACTACAGTACCTTATTAAATGTTAGTATAATTTTTATTATCTTTGTTTGTTTATTTTTTTTGCACAACAGCTTCATTTGTCAGCTTCTTCTGTCTTAGCTTAGCTCACGCAGACAGGACCCCCACCTTCTAACACTTGATTTGATGACCAGCCCAAAACTTCTCAAAGTCCACTCAGTGCCTTCTGGGAGACTTTTGAAAATTAGCTCTGGCTTCACTAATAAGCCGGGCCCTGTGTGCTCTCACACAGATTGCAATGTCAGAATCAGAACCACCACTGTGCAATGAAAGGCACGTTTCTTTTAGTCCAGCATCACAGCCCGTTTGTCACACTGGGACAGAACGGAAAATCTAATTAAAGTGAGGAGCACATTTTTTCAAGTTGTACAGCAATATGTTTCCAAAACATCTGTTTCAGATAGAAAAAGACGTGTTGACACTTGAGCCTGATGAGCTCTAGTCCTCAGTGGAACAGCTTCCATCATTTTCCATTGACATTAGGAATTATCAGGAGACGCCTACAAGACACTTGGAAAAACAGTCACTGGATTCAATATACAACATGCCTGAGTCGAGTCTTCCCTGAAACGTCATCTGAGAGTGTGTATCTGTGAGCAGGTGACAGGGCAGGGTGCTCAAAACAAGAA
>JBBPBX010050955.1:0-18358 GCA_038048925.1 Garcialebias charrua | reverse complement strand
GTGGTGCATTCACTGTTCCACAGAAAAGTAGGACAGATCAAAACTCAGCCGGTTCAACCACAACTGATTATTTGACTATTTGATGTGAATTTAACATTTATGACTCAAACCAGGCCTGAAGGTCCACAGGTTCTGAAGGTCCACAGGTCCTGAAGGCCCACAGGTTCTGAAGGTCCACAGGTCCTGAAGGTCCACAGTTTCTGAAGGTCCACAGGTTCTGAAGGTCCACAGGTTCTGAAGGTCCACAGGTCCTGAAGGTCCACAGGTCCTGAAGGTCCACATGTCCTAAAGGTCCACAGGTTCTGAAGGTCCATAGGTCCTAAAGGTCCACAGGTTCTGAAGGTCCATAGGTCCTGAAGGTCCACAGGTCCTGAAGGTCCACAGGTTCTGAAGGTCCACAGGTCCTGAAGGTCCACAGGTTCTGAAGGTCCATAGGTCCTAAAGGTCCACAGGTCCTGAAGGTCCACAGGTTCTGAAGGTCCATAGGTCCTGAAGGTCCACAGGTCCTGAAGGTCCACAGGTTCTGAAGGTCCACAGGTCCTGAAGGTCCACAGGTTCTGAAGGTCCACATGTCCTAAAGGTCCACAGGTTCTGAAGGTCCACAGGTCCTGAAGATCAACAGGTTCTGAGGGTCCACAGGTATCATATCATGTCCCATATAATGTCTCATATCATGTCTCATATCATGTCCCATATCATGTCTCATATCATGTCCCATATCATGTCCCATATCATGTCTCATATCATGTCTCATATCATGTCCCATATCATGTCTCATATCATGTCTCATATCATGTCCCATATCATGTCTCATATCATGTCTCATATCATGTCTCATATCATGTCTCATATCATGTCTCATATCATGTCTCATATCATGTCTCATATCATGTCCCATATCATGTCTCATATCATGTCTCATATCATGTCTCATATCATGTCCCATATCATGTCTCATATCATGTCTCATATCATGTCCCATATCATGTCTCATATCATGTCTCATATCATGTCTCATATCATGTCCCATATCATGTCTCATATCATGTCTCATATCATGTCTCATATCATGTCTCATATCATGTCTCATATCATGTCTCATATCATGTCTCATATCATGTCTCATATCATGTCTCATATCATGTCTCATATCATGTCTGATATCATGTCAAAGTCAAGTCAAAGTTAAAGTCAACTTTATTGTCAGAACTGCAATATGTACAGGACATACACAGGACCGAAATTGCGTTTCTCTCAGTCCCTCGGTGCAACAGTAACCATCTAAACACTAAACACTAAAACATTTAATAAACATAAGCATAAAATAGTAAAAAAGTGTAATACTGTCCTGAGTTTTTTCATAATAGTATAAAAGTATGAAAATTTACACCAACACTGAAACACCAAACACCCAATGAACATAAGCATAAAATGAAATAATAAAAGTGTAATACTGTCCTGAGTTTTTGCATAGTACAGTAGTATGAAAAGTATAAAAACGTAAATCTATAAAATAAACTGAAGTTTTCTAGCGTTGACATTTGCAAAGAGTGGCACAGCAGCATATAAGTTGATGTACACAGTATATGTATGAGGTAGTTGATGTTGGTATAGAGGCAAAGTGGCATATGAAGTAAGGCACATAAGGCACATTTGGCATCCTTAGATAAGGCTAGTCAGAGAGTGCTGTATATGTATCTGCAGTAGTGTAGACAAAAGTAGTGTAAATGTAAACAGTAGTAATAAATGTAAAGCAGTAGTAATAAATGTAAACAGTATTAATAAATGTAAACAGTGAATGTAAACAGTAGTATGACTATAGGCAGTAATGTAATACAAACATTAGTGCAAATATGAGAAGTAGTGCAAACTGAATGAACACATGACCGAGAGTTTAGTGAATAACCCGTTTGATGACACAGAGTCCAGTGTTAAAATCTTTGTGTTGAGTGGTAATGTGTGAGAAAGTTTTTTGTGTTAAGGCAGTTCAAATGGGAGGGGAGGCAGAGCAGGCAGAGTGTTTAGCATTCTGACTGCCTGATGAACAGAGCTGTCTCTCAGTCTGCTGGTTCGAGCCTGGAGACTCCTCAGTCTCCTCCCTGATGGCAGCAGTCTGAAGCAGCTGTGTAGTGGGTGTGTGGGATCACCTGCCATGCGGTGGGCTTTCCGAGTGAGGCGTTTGCTGTGTAAGTCCTGCAGTGAGGGCAAGGAGGTGCCGACGATCTTCTCAGCTGCTCTCACGATGCGCTGGAGGCTCTTGCGGCAGGATGCAGTGCATGCACCAAACCACACAGTGATGCAGCTGGTCAGGACACTTTCTATGGCACCTCTGTAGAAGGTGCACATGATGGAGGTTGAAGCTCCAGCCCTTTTCAGCTTGCGGAGAAAGTAGAGGCGCTGGTGAGCCTTCTTCGCCAGTGCTGCAGTGTTCCTGCTCCAGGACAGGTCCTTTGAGACGTGCACTCCCAGGAACTTGGTGCTGTCCACTCTCTCCACTGCGGTGCTGTTGATGGTCAGAGGGGCATGTTGTGCATCCCTCTTCCTGAAGTCCACGACAATCTCCTTTGTCTTCTCCACGTTGAGAGTGAGATTGTTGTGTCCGCACCACAAGGCCAAGCGGCTCACCTCGTTCCTGTAGTCCGTCTCATCGTTGTTGCTGATGAGACCTACCACTGTTGTGTCGTCCGCAAACTTGATGAAGTGGTTGGAGCTGTACGATGGTGTGCAGTCGTGTGTTAGCAGGGTGAATAGAAGGGGGCTCAGCACACATCCTTGTGGGGCCCCTGTGTTCAATGTGATGGTGCTAGATGTGTTACTCCCGATCCGTACTGTCTGTGGTCTCCCGGTCAGGAAGTCTAGCAGCCAGTTACACATTGAGGTGTTCAGCCCCAGACTGTCCAGTTTATGGATGAGCTGTTGGGGGATGATGGTGTTGAATGCCGAGCTGAAGTCGATGAACAGCATTCTAACATAAGAGTCCTTCGTGTCCAGATGTGTGAGAGCTGTGTGGAGGGCAGAGGAGATGGCATCGTCGGTTGAGCGATTAGGTCGGTATGCAAATTGGAAGGGATCCAGGGAGGCAGGGAGGACAGATGTGATGCTTTTCATGACTAGCCGTTCAAAGCACTTCATCAGGATGGGGGTGAGTGCTACTGGGCGATAGTCATTGAGGCATGCGGGCGTTGCCTTCTTTGGGACAGGGATGATGGTGGTGGCTTTGAAACAGGTGGGGACGATGGCCTGGCTCAGTGAGATGTTAAAGATGTCCGTGAAGACCGCTGCGAGTTCCCCTGCACAGTCCTTCAGCACACGACCAGGTATGTTGTCAGGACCAGAGGCCTTCCGGGCGTTAATCTTGATGAATGATCGCCTTACGCTGTCTGAGGACAGCGCCAGCACCTGGCCATCAGGAGAGGGGGGGAATTTATGTGCAGGTGTGCTGTTACTTGCCTCAAACCGAGCGAAGAACTCATTCAGTTCATTCAGCGTAGAGGTTGAGCTGTCACAGGTCTGGGGGGGGGTTTGTAGTCTGTGATGGTCTGTATTCCCTGCCACAGACTGCGTGTATCCTTGCTGTCCTTGAAACGGTGAGCTATTTTCTTGGAATACTGCTTCTTGGCCTCACTGATGCCCTGGGTCAGGTTCTTTTTGGCTGCCTTCAGGCCCACCTGATCTCCCGCTTTGAAGGCAGCATTCCTGGCTCTCAGGAGTCTGTGAACCTCAGCTGTCAGCCATGGCTTCTGATTAGCCCGAACAGTGATGGTTTTGAGGTTGGTAACATCATCAATGCACTTGGCGATGTATGAACATACAGTGTCTGAGTACTCCTGGAGACATATGTCTCATATCATGTCTGATATCATGTCTCATATCATGTCTGATATCATGTCTCATATAATGTCTCATATCATGTCTCATATCATGTCTCATATCATGTCTCATATCATGTCTCATATCATGTCCCATATCATGTCTCATATCATGTCTCATATCATGTCCCATATCATGTCTCATATCATGTCCCATATCATGTCTCCTTTCATGTCTCATATCATGTCCCGTATCATGTCTCATATCATGTCTCATATCATGTCCCATATCATGTTTCATATCATGTCTCATATCATGTCCCATATCATGTCTCGTATCATGTCTCATATCATGTCCCATATCATGTCTCATATCATGTCCCATATCATGTCTCACATCATGTCTCATATCATGTCTCATATCATGTCTCATTTCATGTCTCATATCACGTCTCATATCATGTCTCATATCATGTCCCATATCATGTCTCATATCATGTCTTTAGTTTGTAGCAGGTCGCTTTTGTAAATGAGCCCTCGAGGCTCAATGAGATTTACCTGACTAAATAAAGGTTGAATGAATGTCTCATATCATGTCCTATATCATGTCTCATAACATGTCTCATATCATGTCTCATATCATGTCTCATATCATGTATCATATCAAGTCTCATATCATGTCTCATAGCATGTCTCATATCATGTCCCATATCATGTCTCATATCATGTCCCTTATCATGTCCCATATCGTGTCTCATATCATGTCCCATATCATGTCTGATATCATGTCTCATATCATGTCTCATATCATGTCTCATATCATGTCTCATATCATGTCTGATATCATGTCTGATATCATGTCTCATATCATGTCTCATATCATGTCTCATATCATGTCTCATATCATGTCTCATATCATGTCCCATATCATGTCTCATATCATGTCCCATATCATGTCTCATATCATGTCTCATATCATGTCTGATATCATGTCTCATATAATGTCCCATATCATGTCTCATATCATGTCTCATATCATGTCTCATATCATGTCTCATATCATGTCTCATATCATGTCCCATATCATGTCTCATATCATGTCTCATATCATGTCCCATATCATGTCTCATATCATGTCTCATATCATGTCCCATATCATGTCTCATATCATGTCCCATATCATGTCTCACATCATGTCTCATATCATGTCTCATATCATGTCCCATATCATGTCTCATTTCATGTCTCATATCACGTCTCATATCATGTCTCATATCATGTCCCATATCATGTCTCATATCATGTCTTTAGTTTGTAGCAGGTCGCTTTTGTAAATGAGCCCTCGAGGCTCAATGAGATTTACCTGACTAAATAAAGGTTGAATGAATGTCTCATATCATGTCCTATATCATGTCTCATAACATGTCTCATATCATGTCTCATATCATGTCTCATATCATGTCTCATATCATGTATCATATCAAGTCTCATATCATGTCTCATAGCATGTCTCATATCATGCCCCATATCATGTCTCATATCATGTCCCTTATCATGTCCCATATCGTGTCTCATATCATGTCCCATATCATGTCTGATATCATGTCTCATATCATGTCTCATATCATGTCTCATATCATGTCTGATATCATGTCTCATATCATGTCTCATATCATGTCTCATATCATGTCCCATATAATGTCTCATATCATGTCTCATATCATGTCTCATATCATGTCCCATATCATGTCTCATATCATGTCTCATATCATGTCCCATATCATGTCTCATATCATGTCTCATATCATGTCCCATATCATGTCTCATATCATGTCTCATATCATGTCCCATATCAAAAATTACTAACAACCTCCTTCTTGCTGCTGACTCTGGTCTTCTGTCCATCCTCATTCTTCTGGATCTAAGCTCTGCCTTCGACACCATCTGTCATTCTATCCTCCTCAACAGACTAACCTCCATTGGCATCTCAGGTACCCCGTTAGACTGGTTCACCTCCTATCTCTCTGACCGCACCCAATTCATTCAGCTTAAATCCTTCCGTTCCCAGTCTTCCCCTGTCTCCACGGGTGTCCCCCAAGGCTCTGTCCTCGGACCCCTCCTCTTCATCATTTACCTCCTTCCTCTAGGCCACATCTTCCGCAAACACGGCGTCCATTTCCACTGCTATGCTGATGACACGCAGCTCTACTTGTCATCAAAACCTAACTCCACCCACCCTCCCTCCATCCTCACCGACTGTCTCAACGAGCTAAATCACTGGTTTTCTAACAATTTCCTTCAACTAAACAGCAACAAAACAGAAGTCATTCTCGTCGGTACCAAAAACTCTATTTCAAAATCAGAACATCTTCTCGTCCCCCTTAACAACTCTCTGCTATCCCCCTCCCCTCAGGTCAAGAGCCTCGGTGTCATCCTCGACACCACTCTTTCCTTCACTTCACACATCAACAATATTACTCGGTCTGCCTATTTCCACCTCCGTAATATTAACCGTCTCCGTCCTTCTCTCACACCCCGCTCCACAGCCATCCTGGTGCACAGTCTTGTGACTTCCCGTATTGACTACTGCAACTCCCTTCTCTACGGCCTCCCCAACAAATCTCTCCACAAGTTACAGATGGTCCAGAACTCAGCTGCCCGTGTCATCACTCAAACCTCCTACTATGATCACATCACTCCTGTCCTGCAGCAGCTCCACTGGCTCCCGGTTAAATCACGCATCATCTTCAAAATTCTACTTCTCACGTTCAAATCTATCCACAACCTTGCCCCTCCTTATCTATCTGACCTCCTACAAATCTCCATCCCATCACGCTCTCTCAGGTCCTCCTCTTCACTACATCTCCATGTACCCTCTGCCCACCTCTCCACCATGGGGAGCAGGGCCTTCACCTGCTCTGCCCCTCACCTCTGGAACGCCCTACCGCCAGACCTTCGAAACACCACCTCCCTCTCTCTGTTCAAGACTGCCCTGAAAACCCATCTCTTTAGACTAGCGTATCACTAACTTTACTAAATGTATTTTATCTTACCATTTTATATCCTTTATGTATTTTATATTTCAATTAGTCTCTGATAATGTTTGCTCTGTATTACACTGTGTTGGTTTGTTAAGTGTCCTTGGGTGTCATGAAAGGCGCTTTTAAATAAAATGATTATTATTATTATTATTATTATTATTATTATTATTATTATTATTATTATTATTATTATTATTATTATCATGTCTCATATCATGTCTCATATCATGTCTCATATCATGTCTCATATCATGTCTCATATCATGTCTCATATCATGTCTCATATCATGTCCCATATCAAAAATTACTAACAACCTCCTTCTTGCTGCTGACTCTGGTCTTCTGTCCATCCTCATTCTTCTGGATCTAAGCTCTGCCTTCGACACCATCTGTCATTCTATCCTCCTCAACAGACTAACCTCCATTGGCATCTCAGGTACCCCGTTAGACTGGTTCACCTCCTATCTCTCTGACCGCACCCAATTCATTCAGCTTAAATCCTTCCGTTCCCAGTCTTCCCCTGTCTCCACGGGTGTCCCCCAAGGCTCTGTCCTCGGACCCCTCCTCTTCATCATTTACCTCCTTCCTCTAGGCCACATCTTCCGCAAACACGGCGTCCATTTCCACTGCTATGCTGATGACACGCAGCTCTACTTGTCATCAAAACCTAACTCCACCCACCCTCCCTCCATCCTCACCGACTGTCTCAACGAGCTAAATCACTGGTTTTCTAACAATTTCCTTCAACTAAACAGCAACAAAACAGAAGTCATTCTCGTCGGTACCAAAAACTCTATTTCAAAATCAGAACATCTTCTCGTCCCCCTTAACAACTCTCTGCTATCCCCCTCCCCTCAGGTCAAGAGCCTCGGTGTCATCCTCGACACCACTCTTTCCTTCACTTCACACATCAACAATATTACTCGGTCTGCCTATTTCCACCTCCGTAATATTAACCGTCTCCGTCCTTCTCTCACACCCCGCTCCACAGCCATCCTGGTGCACAGTCTTGTGACTTCCCGTATTGACTACTGCAACTCCCTTCTCTACGGCCTCCCCAACAAATCTCTCCACAAGTTACAGATGGTCCAGAACTCAGCTGCCCGTGTCATCACTCAAACCTCCTACTATGATCACATCACTCCTGTCCTGCAGCAGCTCCACTGGCTCCCGGTTAAATCACGCATCATCTTCAAAATTCTACTTCTCACGTTCAAATCTATCCACAACCTTGCCCCTCCTTATCTATCTGACCTCCTACAAATCTCCATCCCATCACGCTCTCTCAGGTCCTCCTCTTCACTACATCTCCATGTACCCTCTGCCCACCTCTCCACCATGGGGAGCAGGGCCTTCACCTGCTCTGCCCCTCACCTCTGGAACGCCCTACCGCCAGACCTTCGAAACACCACCTCCCTCTCTCTGTTCAAGACTGCCCTGAAAACCCATCTCTTTAGACTAGCGTATCACTAACTTTACTAAATGTATTTTATCTTACCATTTTATATCCTTTATGTATTTTATATTTCAATTAGTCTCTGATAATGTTTGCTCTGTATTACACTGTGTTGGTTTGTTAAGTGTCCTTGGGTGTCATGAAAGGCGCTTTTAAATAAAATGATTATTATTATTATTATTATTATTATTATTATTATTATTATTATCATGTCTCATATCATGTCTCATATCATGTCTCATATCATGTCTCATATCATGTCTCATATCATGTCCCATATCATGTCTCATATCATGTCTCATATCATGTCTGATATCATGTCCCATATCATGTCTCATATCATGTCCCATATCATGTCTCATATCATGTCTCATATCATGTCTGATATCATGTCTCATATAATGTCCCATATCATGTCTCATATCATGTCTCATATCATGTCTCATATCATGTCTCATATCATGTCTCATATCATGTCCCATATCATGTCTCATATCATGTCTCACATCATGTCCCATATCATGTCTCATATCATGTCCCATATCATGTCTCCTTTCATGTCTCATATCATGTCCCGTATCCTGTCTCATATCATGTCTCATATCATGTCCCATATCATGTTTCATATCATGTCTCATATCATGTCCCATGTCATGTCTCATATCATGTCCCATATCATGTCTCACATCATGTCTCATATCATGTCTCATATCATGTTCCATATCATGTCTCATTTCATGTCTAATATCACATCTCATATCATGTCTCATATCATGTCCCATATCATGTCTCATATCATGTCCCATTTCATGTCTCACATCATGTCTCATATCATGTCTCATATCATGTCCCATATCATGTCTCATTTCATGTCTCATATCACGTCTCATATCATGTCTCATATCATGTCCCATATCATGTCTCATATCATGTCTTTAGTTTGTAGCAGGTCGCTTTTGTAAATGAGCCCTCGAGGCTCAATGAGATTTACCTGACTAAATAAAGGTTGAATGAATGTCTCATATCATGTCCTATATCATGTCTCATAACATGTCTCATATCATGTCTCATATCATGTCTCATATCATGTCTCATATCATGTATCATATCAAGTCTCATATCATGTCTCATAGCATGTCTCATATCATGCCCCATATCATGTCTCATATCATGTCCCTTATCATGTCCCATATCATGTCTCATATCATGTCTCATATCATGTCTCATATCATGTCCCATATCATGTCTCATATCATGTCTCATATCATGTCCCATATCATGTCTCATATCATGTCTCATATCATGTCTCATATCATGTCTCATATCATGTCTCATATCATGTCCCATATCATGTCTCATATCATGTCTCATATCATGTCTCATATCATGTCCCATATCATGTCTCATATCATGTCTCATATCATGTCCCATTTCATGTCACATATCATGTCCCATATCATGTCTCCTTTCATGTCTCATATCATGTCCCGTATCCTGTCTCATATCATGTCTCATATCATGTCACATATCATGTTTCATATCATGTCTCATATCATGTCCCATATCATGTCTCATATCATGTCCCATATCATGTCTCATATCATGTCTCATATCATGTCTCATATCATGTTCCATATCATGTCTCATTTCATGTCTCATATCACGTCTCATATCATGTCTCATATCATGTCCCATATCATGTCTCATATCATGTCCCATATCATGTCTCATATCATGTCCCATATCATGTCTCATATCATGTCTCATATCATGTCTCATATCATGTTCCATATCATGTCTCATTTCATGTCTCATATCACGTCTCATATCATGTCTCATATCATGTCCCATATAATGTCTCATATCATGTCTTTAGTTTGTAGCAGGTCGCTTTTGTAAATAAGCCCTCGAGGCTCAATGAGATTTACCTAACTAAATAAAGGTTGAATGAATGTCGCATATCATGTCCTATATCATGTCCTATATCATGTCTCATAACATGTCTCATATCATGTCTCATATCATGTCTCATATCATGTCTCATATCATGTATCATATCATGTTTCATAGCATGTTTCATAGCATGTCTCATATCATGCCCCATATCATGTCTCATATCATGTCCCTTATCATGTCCCATATCATGTCCCATATCATGTCTCATATCATGTTTCATATCATGTCTCATATCATGTCTCATATCATGTCTCATATCATGTTCCATATCATGTCTAATATCATGTCTCATATCATGTCCCATATCATGTCTTTAGTTTGTAGCAGGTCGCTTTTGTAAATGAGCCCTCGAGGCTCAATGAGATTTACCTGACTAAATAAAGGTTGAATGAATGTCTCATATCTTGTCCCATATCATGTCCGATATCATGTCCCATATCATGTCTCATATAATGTCTCATATCATGTCTCATATCATGTCTCATATTATGTATCATATCATGTCTCATATCATGTCTCATATCATGTCTCATATCATGTCTCATAGCATGTCCCATATCATGTCTTTAGTTTGTAGCAGGTCGCTTTTGTAAATGAGCCCTCGAGGCTCAATGAGATTTACCTGACTAAATAAAGGTTGAATGAATGTCTCATATAATGTCCTATATTGTGTCTCACAACATGTTTCATATCATGTCTCATATCATGTCTCATATCATGTCTCATATCATGTATCATATCAAGTCTCATATCATGTCTCATAGCATGTCTCATATCATGCCCCATATCATGTCTCATATCATGTCCCTTATCATGTCCCATATCGTGTCTCATATCATGTCCCATATATTGTCTGATATCATGTCTCATATCATGTCTCATATCATGTCTCATATCATGTCTGATATCATGTCTCATATCATGTCTCATATCATGTCTCATATCATGTCCCATATCATGTCTCATATCATGTCTCATATCATGTCCCATATCATGTCTCATATCATGTCTCATATCATGTCCCATATCATGTCTCATATCATGTCTCATATCATGTCCCATATCATGTCTCATATCATGTCTCATATCATGTCTCATATCATGTCTCATATCATGTCTCATATCATGTCTCATATCATGTCTCATATCATGTCCCATATCATGTCTCATATCATGTCCCATATCATGTCTCATATCATGTCTCATATCATGTCTCATATCATGTCTCATATAATGTCCCATATCATGTCTCATATCATGTCTCATATCATGTCTCATATCATGTCCCATATCATGTCTCATATCATGTCTCATATCATGTCTCATATCATGTCTCATATCATGTCTCATATCATGTCTCATATCATGTCTCATATCATGTCTCATAGCATGTCCTCATATCATGCCCCATATCATGTCTCATATCATGTCCCTTATCATGTCCCATATCATGTCCCATATCATGTCTCATATCATGTTTCATATCATGTCTCATATCATGTCTCATATCATGTCTCATATCATATTCCATATCATGTCTCATATCATGTCTCATATCCTGTCTCATATCATGTCCCATATCATGTCTCATATCATGTCTTTAGTTTATAGCAGGTCGCTTTTGTAAATGAGCCCTCGAGGCTCAATGAGATTTACCTGACTAAATAAAGGTTGAATGAATGTCTCATATCTTGTCCCATATCATGTCCGATATCATGTCCCATATCATGTCTCATATAATGTCTCATATCATGTCTCATATCATGTCTCATATCATGTCTCATATCATGTCTCATATCATGTCTCATATCATGTCTCATATCATGTCTCATATCATGTCCCATATCATGTCTCATATCATGTCCCATATCATGTCTCATATCATGTCCCATATCATGTCTCATATCATGTCTCATATCATGTCTCATATCATGTCCCATATCATGTCTCATATCATGTCCCATATCATGTCTCATATCATGTCTCATATCATGTCTCATATCATGTCTCATATCATGTCCCATATCATGTCTCATATCATGTCCCATATCATGTCTCATATCATGTCCCATATCATGTCTCATATCATGTCCCATATCATGTCTCATATCATGTCCCATATCATGTCTCATATCATGTCCCATATCATGTCTCATATCATGTCCCATATCATGTCTCATATCATGTCCCATATCATGTCTCATATCATGTCCATATCATGTCTCATATCATGTCCCATATCATGTCTCATATCATGTCCCATATCATGTCTCATATCATGTCCCATATCATGTCTCATATCATGTCCCATATCATATCCCATATCATGTCTTATATCATGTCCCCTATCATGTCTCATATCATGTCTCATATCATGTCTCATATCATGTCTGATATCATGTATCATATCATGTCCCATATCATGTCTCATATCATGTCCCATATCATGTCTCATATCATGTCCCATATCATGTCTCATATCATGTCTCATATCATGTCTCATATCATGTCCCATAGCATGTCTCATATCATGTCCCATATCATGTCTCATATCATGTCTCATATCATGGCCCATATCATGTCTGATATCATGTCTTTAGTTTGTAGCAGGTCGCTTTTGTAAATGAGCCCTCGAGGCTCAATGAGATTTACCTGACTAAATAAAGGTTGAATGAATGTCTCATATCAAGTCCCATATCATGTCCCATATAATGTCTCATATAATGTCTCATATCATGTCTCATATCATGTCTCATATCATGTCTCATATCATGTCCCATATCATGTCTCATATCATGTCCCATATCATGTCCCATATCATGTCCCATATCATGTCTCATATCATGTCTCATATCATGTCTCATATCATGTCTCATATCATGTCTCATGCCATGTCTCATATCATGTCCCATATCATGTCTCATATAATGTCCCATATCATGTCTCATATCATGTCTCATATCATGTCTCATATCATGTCTCATATCATGTCTCATATCATGTCCCATATCATGTCTCATATCATGTCCCATATCATGTCTCATATCATGTCCCATATCATGTCTCATATCATGTCCCATATCATGTCTCATATCATGTCCCATATCATGTCTCATATCATGTCCCAAGTCATGTCTCATATCATGTCCCATATCAAGTCTCATATCATGTCCCATATCATGTCTCATATCATGTCCCATATCATTCTCATATCATGTCCCATATCATGTCTCATATCATGTCCCATTTCATGTCTCATATCATGTCTCATATCATGTCTCTTATCATGTCCCATATCACATCTCATATCTTGTCCCATATCAAGTCTCATATCATGTCCCATATCATGTCTCATATCATGTCCCATTAGTCCTGCTGACCTGTCAGGTGGTCCTTGTGGGGGTGGGGGAGGTGTCTCTGATTGCCTCTACGTTAAACCAGCTGCAGTTCCTTCATCAGGATCCACTCTGCAGGATGTGTGTGTGTGTGTGTGTGTGTGTGTGTGTGTGTGTGTGTGTGTGTGTGTGTGTGTGTGTGTGTGTGTCCTTGTTTATGCTACGTTGTAAGGCCCAGTTTTCTGAGTTTTACCAAATTGTGAGGCCCAACTGGTTCTTATGGGGCCCAAAGCCCGGGCCCCATAAGAAGAAGTCCCGTTGGTGGGTTAGGGGTTAGGTTTAGGAATAAGGTGTGAATTGAGGATGTGTTAAGGTTAGGGTTAGGTATGCATTGGTAATGGTTAGGTTTAGGGTAAAGGTCAGGGTTAGGCTATAGAAATGAATGAAAAATGAATGGAAGTCAATGCAATGGCCCCACAAAGATAGTAAAACAAACCTGTGTGTGTGTGTGTGTGTGTGAGAGTGAGAACAGGTGATTTCTGGCTGAAACCTGAACTTTCCTCTGGACCTCCTGCTCTGAACCACGTTTCCTGTGTTGGTGATCACAGACTCACACTAACACACAAACTACAACACACACAAAAACACAAATTATAACACAAACATGGGCGGCTGTGGCTGAGTGGTTAGAGCAGTTGTCCTCCAGTGCAGGAGTTGGGGGTTCTAATCCACCAGCAGTCACATGCTGAAGTGTCCCTGGACAAGACACTGAACCCTCGTTGCCTCTGATGTGTGTCCATCAGTGTGTGAATGTGATGGAGCTCTGATCAGTCTCTGTACAATGATTTGTTCAGTGAACTTCATCCAGTATGTGTGAACGGGTCAGTGAGGCGCAACTTATTGTGAAGAGCTTCGAATGTCTCGATAAGACAGAAAGGAGCTGTATAGGTACAGTCCACTTACCATTTACAAACTACAACACACTACAACACACACAACAATGCAAACTACCGTATAACTACTCTGATGCATGCTCAATAATCCAGGTAGAAAAATCTAAAAAAGCTAAGTCTGGTCCTCTGGACATTCAAAAAATAAAACAAAACAAAGCAAAAAATAAAAAAAAATGTAGAAACGTTTCGTCTTTCGTCCGAAAGACTTCCTCAGTCTGAGTTGCTGTGTTCAGCTCAGTCTTATAAATCTACAGTATAACACACACCACAACACACAACAACACACACCACAACACACAACAACACACACTACAACACAAACAACACAAACTACCGCACAGTAAACTGGGAGTTGAGAGCGGCCCCTGAGGACTCAGTTGTCGTGAACTTTGTGATTTCTGGAACTCAAACAAAACACAGTAAGAGAGATGTTCTTCCTGCAGAACCAATGACCTGAAGCCTGAAGGTTTTCAGGTGAGTCGTCTCCTCCAAGCTTCAGGTCTGTCAACGAGATGATAATGAGTCAGTCAAGTCTTCAATTCACTTCAGTTCAATTCAGTTTATTTATAAGGCACCAAATCACAACAAAGTTGTCTCAGGGCACTAGAAAAGACAATTGGTAAATTTCTCTATCTAATGAAGCAGCAGACAAGTTGAATCTTCACTTCATCTCAGTCTCCCACGCTGAGCAAGCACAGTGGTAACAGTGGAAAGGAAAAGCTCCCTTTTAACAGGAAGAAACCTCCAGCAGAATCAGACTCAGGACCATCTGCTTTGACCGGCTGGTTGAGAGGACAGCAAGGAGAGACATCGAACACAGAAAGGTCGGTCCAGATGTTGGTCCAGATGTTGGTCCAGGTGTAGGTCCAGGTGTAAGTCCAGATGTAGGTCCAGGTGTAGGTCCAGATCCCTCCTGACCGCCAGAGGGCGGTGCTGAAAACACTGAATATTCCCTTCGCGCATGCGCTGTTCGAGTAAGTATATCAACGACGTCACACAGGTGTGACCGGATAAGCAATCAAGAGGCTACTTAGCCTAGCACTATCCGTTAATTCAGTCCTTCTTTCTTCTCACGCGTGATTCAATTCAAGGCTTCAGACCTTTGGATCTTTTCACTACCGTTGCTGGAGGCCCGATAGCTTGTTAGCTGGAGCAGCGCTCTCCCCTTCCTGGGCCGCGACGGTTTAACCTTTGTGAAGGTATTTCATTGGGGACGATCGTAGCCTTGACTGTGTTCAACCCTGGTGAGTAGTTTTCTACTTATTTTGCTGGAGTTCGTGCGGCGGCTTCGCCCCGCGAGGAGACTACTGTGTGGATTTATACGTAAGACATAAGACATAAGACATAAGAAGGTTTATTGACATTGCATCAATTTTCACCAATACAACGTAAATATGTAGTTACAGTCATCCAGGAGAGAGAATGAGTGCAAAAAAGCTGCAGCTCAACAAAGCACATGACATGTTTATCAACACATGATATGTTTATCAACACATGATATACTTATAGCGCGGCCGCTCATCTGTCCCCAGATGAAGGTCAAAAGCAGGAAAACAGGCAAAGACACGGGGTTTTACAGCATTGATATTAAAAAAAGATGAATCACATTTTGTCTTCAAGACACCGCGTGATCCAGTAAAAACCATATCAAAAAGCACATTTAGTTACAATAACAAATGGAGAGACGGCAGGCAAGGAGATAAGTCTGTGAGTAATTTCAGACAAACACAGAGTTCAGCAGATGTGCAGCTGGGTGTTATCTGAGGCTTCACAGAAATCTCTGGGGGGGGGAGGGGGGGGGCAGCAGGTTTCTTCAGCTCCTCGCTCCCAGGAGAATGGCTTCCGACAGCCTACTTTTCAAGGACATGTACAGAAGCCAGATAATATTCTTGTTTGTTATCCAATAGACCACAGTGTTCTTTTCCACTGCCGCCATCAAGTCTGTGGTGCTGTTTCATGGCCGAAAAAAATCCAAATATGTGGTTCCGCTCCTCTCCGCTCTATGAGCTCCCATCTGTCCCTTGATTGATCCGGGGTGGCTGTAAACAAGTCCCAAAACGCACAGCAGGTCCGCGGTGATCCACCACCGCTCCAAGCGAGCGATTGAGCTCATACAACAGCTGGGATGAGGAGCTCACGGCCCGGTTCAGAGAATTTTGCTGATCAGGCAGTGCCGACAGCGCGCTGATAGCTGCCGAAGCCTCCCTCAGTTTCCAGTAACAAACAACTCCGCTTACGCCAAAAAACAGAGCAGTTGCTACCAATAATCCAATAATCCACAAATCCTCCACGTCCTCGACACTTAAGACGGTCAGACACATGGGCTGCCACTGACCCCACGAGTCCAGCACGTATCCAGCCGCGTGTGTGTCGGAGGGACAGACAGCTTCTCCTGGCACGGTCCGCTTCGTGGAAAAAATCTTATCCATTGAAGAAACAGCCCAATTTATTAATTCCATATTGGTTCGAGTGAGCGCTGAAGGGTCGCAGACGAGACGAAAAGCAAGCAGGGAGTAGGAAAAACTTAGGGAGGGAAGAGCAGAAAGATATGCGACCTGCCTTGCCGAGTGCCGGAAGAAGAAGGTAGTCTTAAGTACCTTAAGTAAGTAGTCTTATGGTACCTTTAAGCTTCAAGTGTGTGAGTTTCAATGGTAACTTTTCGACCATTGGTTGCGGCTCCGTCCGCTTCCTGGGATGCTTTCTGGTAGGGTTCAACATCTACCGTAAGTAGTTGATTTGTTTGGTTTACGCAGCCAGCTGTGTTCTGGCCTCTTTCAGTTCGGCCTTGTGTTTTTCCTTGGTGAAGGTTGGCTTTGTGCAACCTCTCCCAAACATTTTCTTTGCCAATCTTGAACGGTTGGGTTAAGCTGCTAGTGCTAGCTTTCAGTTCGGCCTTGTTTTTTCCTTGTTGACAGTTAACGTTGTTTACCCTCTCCTGAGCGGTTTACATTACGCTAGCGGTGCTAGCCTCTCTTGGTTTGGCCTTGTTTTATGTCTCTGAGGCTTGTGCCTCTCATCTAGTGTTTACCAGCACCACTCTTCTCTGGCATCGTACGCTTTGGCTGTGCTGGATTTTCTAGCTCGAACTTTGAATTAATTGGTGAAGGTGTGTGTTCGCGCGCCCCCTCTCCCAATCATTCTCGTCTGCGTCATCATCGGCTGAGCTAGGGTTACTAGCTCTGACCTTGAATTAATTGGTAAAGGTGTGTGTTCGCGCGCCCCCTCTCCCAATCATTCTCGTCTGCGTCATCATCGGCTGAGCTAGGGTTACTAGCTCTGACCTTGAATTAATTGGTAAAGGTGTGTGTTCGTGCGGCCCCTCTACTAAGTCTCTCTCCCGCTGGCATCATAATCAGCTGAGCTAGGGTTACTAGCTCTGACCTTGATTATTTTACTGGTGAAGGTGTGCGTCTCCCGCCCCTCTCCCAGATCATTCCCACCAGCGTCGTAACACTAACGCTGTGCCTCGGAGATGTGGATCGAACTAGGATTCTTGTTCTGACCTTGCTCTTCTTTTTTAGTTGGTAAGGGTGAGCGTTGCCGTCCCCTCTCCCAATTTTCCTTTCCTTCTAAGTAGGAGCATGGAAAGCTCCCACTGCTGCACGGGTTGCAGGGCCGTGCTCCAGGCAGATGATGGTCACGACCTCTGCCCTGCCTGCCCTGGGCATGACCACCTATTGGAGGCCCTGTTGGAAAACCCCTGTATGAATTGCAGCTTCATGCCTCGTGCCATGAGGGTGACTCGGCTGGCCCAGTTTCGCCCCGACATTGGCGACGACCTCCCGCCTTCTGGACAGGAGGCCCCACT
>JBBPBX010050954.1:0-24764 GCA_038048925.1 Garcialebias charrua | reverse complement strand
TAGCAGCTAACAGCAAAGCTAACGAGCCACTAGGTTCGACGTGGTTTACGAGACGTAGTCTTATAATTTGTGTATAGGACGTGAGGATGTAGAACCGAACGTATTATACTTGTATTTCCCAATATAAGAAGCAGAGAAAGTGGATTACCAATTTGGAAGACGTACTTTTGTGAATAGATCCAGTGAATGTCCACGTCGTCTTGTTGTGAGCGTCGACCCGAAGAGCAGGGTTGCCAGATCGCTAGACAAAAGAAGCGATCAGCTCCTTCAAAACAAGCACAACTAAGCGACTCAATGTCCACGAGAAGCGAAAATAAAAACCCGCCACAAGCGGCTGATCAAATTTGAAAGCGGCTCCAGGGAAAACAAGCCCAATTCCGCTGGAAATAAGCAGAGTTGGCAACTATGGAAAAGACAGTCGTTTCCTGTACAGCCTGAGCAGGGTTGCCAGGTGAGAAATGTAGGATTATCGTACACCCATCATAAACAAAATAAGTATGCTCGATAGTCACTCTATTGTTGAATACTGTAGCGTTTAACAGGCACTCACAGCTTTGTGGCGTCAGTACTGGGGGGAACCATAGACAATACGCATTATTGTCTGGTGGTAATTAATGACCTCTACAGAAAGTCTTCTGTCACATTTAGAAAAGCAGGATTAGCTGGAATTCCAAGACGCCTTCAGGGTTCACAAAAAAACTCCGACAGACAGTTGCGACAGGCTGATGAAAACCGATCACAACTACACGTTTACAGAATGGCGAAATTATTGTATTTTTGGCCTTTGTCGGGATTATTGATCGTACAGAGGGCAAAATTATCGTACAAATACGAAAATTATCGTACAGCTGGCAACATTGAGCCTGAGTATAATGGAGACCCCTGATGGACGAAAAAAGGTACTGCAGACAGGAGCATAATAATTTCTAGAAAAGCCAAAAACAGGTCGGAGTTACTTTTATTTATTTAATTTAGTCATCCAGTTGGGTTATTCGTTCTGAAACATTTAATAAAAGTAAAAGGATGCAGGTGCAGATTTTAATAACTGTTTGGAGTCAGATGAATAAAAGAAGAGGATAGATTGGGGTTTGAAGAAAAAAAAAAATAATAATAGTAATGAATTCAATTTATAACGCACTTTTCATTAATGGAAATCTCAAAGTGCTAAGGAGGGAGTAGCCCTCACAGATAGGTCTTAAATAAATACATATTTAATTTTAATCTATTGGGGACATAAATGGAATCTCAATTTATAATAAGTGGAGAGTTGGACTTTAAAAATCGACTAAGGGGTGACAAAGACCCGGCCCGCGGGCCGCATCCGGCCCGCCAGGGGGTTTTAGTCGGCCCGCAGATGAATCTGAATAAAAAAATAAAAAATAAACGCTATTTTCTTAAAAATCTGCAGTAATAAAACAGCTACGCTCGAAGCTCAATTTATGGGTTCACAGTTGCTTCCTAGATGTGGAAAATGGATTTAAAATTCATTCATTTCTAAATTTTGATGCACTTTTAACATGCAGGAAAGGGTTTTAACAGAACTGTTTTTTTGTATGTCCAGAAGCTCAGATTTAGCTTTTTTAGATTTCTCTACATGGATTATGGAGCATGCATCAGGGTATTTAACAAAACAGTTTGTTGAATAAATGTTTTAAAACGTGCAATCACTGATCATTTCTTTAATATGTAATGCACTTAAATGTTAAACTGAGTACAAATGTAAAAGGACAATTAATTTAATGTTAATATTTTTATAATTTCTTTATTCTTTGCACTAATATAAAGACAAAAGTGGACTTTTGGAATGAGTATTCTGGTCTGACCCCCTTGAGATCAGATTAAGCTGTATGCGGCCCCTAGATCAAAATGAGTTTGACACCCCTGGATTAATAGTTATATACCTGGAACAACAGGCCAAAATGAAAGAGCCCATATTTTTACTTTGAATAAATGAGCCACTGAGCTTAATAATTTCAAATTGACAATTTAGGAGGGCATGAAAATATACACGATACATAAATAAATCCAACAAGAAGGCAGGTCTTAGGAGGCTCAAGGAATTTGCTAATTATCATAGACTGTATACTAGCAAGGGGGTCTTAGAAGACCGTAAATTATATTTTCTAAAATAAAAGTAGGCTACAGTATTTTTTGATTTCAGGGTTAAATTGATTATTTCACTTTTAGGTAAACTAATGTTTTGGATCTGTTGTGCAGATCAGATTGAAAGATGCCTCCGTCGAAGGTTCCATAATAAAGATTGTTAACAGAAAATTAATTTGATCCTGGTCTGTTAATGATTTTTTAAATTTTTTAGTTTTTCAATTTTTTAAATAGCCTCATTGAACAGTGTTGATGGAACAAGAGTGAGTCTTATGAATCCCACCTCATCTATACAGAACACATAATGGTAAATATGCATTAGGATAGGCCTCTGTCAAAACACATGCAGCATCTGACTTTTGAATCTCAGCTACTGTGGTTATTGATCAGATCGGATCAGATTTAATATGAAGGTGTGTCCAGAAACTGACTCGCTGTGACTTCACTGGGAAGAACAAACTCATATGCAACCTTGCTCAAGAACTTTGAGGGGCATACGCAAGGAACGACTGAAAACAACAAAGGCACCGAAAGAACAAAAGACTGTCCACAAAAACTTTCAGCCGAGCAGAGGCAAAGACTTTCTCAAAGAACTGTCAACACATGGTCATCAGACACAAATGGCCAGGATATACGGTCCGGATTTGGGGGTCCGGACGAGAATCAGAACCCAGTGAACGTCTCACTGGGGGCTGGAACAAGAGAAAGCTGAACACGTTCTCCAAACAGACAAGAGAACAAATGGTCCTGAAGTCACTCATACCAGCAAAGGCCACACCCCATATTGATCTGTGAGGATCTGTCGTTGATCTTAGTGGCCGGGATCAAAACTACAGCTGCTATGATAAATTTTTAATGAAACACATAGGCACATTAGGGCCTGCTAGCGCGGGCCTCATGATTCTCAGTTATACTATGCTCAGGTGGATCTGACGACTTGCTTTTTCTGGTTCTTGTAACTGTGGTGAAGCTGAAGGGGAGCAAGGGAAATGATCCTAGCTCCTGGCCCCAAAACGAGTTAACTTTTATATTTTTGTTTTTGCAGTTATCCTTGGCGGAGTGCATGTTGGGATTCTGATGTGTCACAAGGGGTACATTTTGGTAAATGATTATAATTTTAAAGAAAATGAGATGATATCGTAGATTACTGTTAGCTATATGGTTGTGAAAACCAAATTACTGGTGGCAATAGGCAGAGGTTTAGGAAACATCTGACACTAGTGCTAAGGTTAAAGGATGGTAAATTTAGACACAATTTCCAATTTATTAACCAAATAACTTTGGCATAATTGAAACAAGGTAGAGTTTTGTTTCAAAAGGGGGTTAAGAGGTTGACAGATGTTTCTAAAAATAGAAAGGTTGAAATTGGTCCCTAGAAATAACTAGATTGTAAATGTTTCCTAGAAACAACTAGGCCGAAAATGTTCCTAGAAATAACTAATTAACTAAAAGATGGTAAATACATTTTAGTATACAAAGAATAATAAGGATAACTGATAAATTGGCGTTATAAACAAAGTTCACTTGCGTTGATATTGAGGCGGCATCAGTCTTGAACGTTTTTTAATCATGTCATGGAGGAAGGAGTATTGATGCAAGCATATTTCAAATGAGCAATTAACAACACTGTTTTTTCCCCTCTGTGAAATGTGTGTGAAGCAGGAGGGGGACGCCCCTTGGAAATGTTTCCTGGCCTGCAGGCTCGAACCACTCAAACCTGAAGTGGACCTGATCAGAGGGATATGGTGGTTCTGTAGATTTATAGCCATTGACTTGACTAGACGACATGTGACTTATTGACTTAGGGAAAATGTGTATAGAACCACAGGTGTACAATGTTTTGTGAATTATGCTCTGCCGCCGCTTGTGATGTTATGTGTGTAATTTCTGCTATAAGCTGAGTGAAAAGGTACAGTATTTTTTGTAAGTATGAACCGCCTTAAAACTACTCATAATTAACCCTAATGAAGATTAAGCCTCTTCCAAACCAACTAACATGCATGATTCATTCTTTGGACTACTGATTTATAATTGATTGGGTGTTGTTTGCTGTGGCACATTCTGTTTATGATAGGTGGTTCCTGGATTGATTGGGTGTTGTTTGCTGTGGCACATTCTGTTTATGATAGGTGGTTCCTGGAAATGCTCCAGCTGAGGGAGTTTTCTCAACGGAGTCCCGGGGAGGCAAGACCAGAACAGCCCTGGTCAGGAAGGACCCGTGGGGGGTCGCTGAACGCACACCCCAGGCAGTGCGTGTCAATGCCAGGGGATCCACACGGTTCAGTGTGCTCCAACCCGTGAACCAGGAAGGAGCTAAAGGATTGGGCTGGACAACAAGAGGAGCTCGCATTCGAACTCTCATGCCTTGATAGACCCAAAGTAGTTGAATAAAGTTGCGTGCAATGCCGGGGGTCTGCCCTGAGCAACGCCAGGGGAATGCCCCTGAGGAGACAACTGCCTGATGCGGAGGAGGAACTTGGGAACTTAAGGTTCATAATTCTGCAATATCCTAAGCACTTACTATTATTATTGTTCATAGTTTGCATATATTTCCTTATATTCTACAATTTGCATATTAACAAATTGAGTCAAAATGTGGTGGCCAGACAAGAGGGCATAACTTGGAGGATTTTGAAAAAACTGATTGAATATTGTGTATATATGCATTAAACTACATTGTGTGTTGTGTGATTTTATTTTTTGAGGTGGACCTCAGAAATTGAGGTCCAAAGGGGGTTTTGTTGTGAAAATAAAATACATTTTTTGTGCTTAGGGTCATTATCCCCTCTTTAAACGGAACTCTGGATACTGAAGACATGCAATGGTATTTCTTGTTTACAAGGAAGAGGCTTTCTGGGAGTGGGGGAAGGAGAACAGTCTTTGAAACAAAACTCATCTTATCAGTTTGAGACAGGCTTGGAGCATGATGAGGAGTCCTGGGGCCTCATGTATCAACCATGCGTGCGCACAAAAACATTGCGCACGTCACTTTCCACGCAAAGTGGCGTATGTATCAAATCTGATATGAACGGGAATACCTGCGCTTCCACGTACAAATCCACGGATGCTCCCCTGCTTGCGTACGCACGTTTCTGTGGTTATATTTCCTTTGGCGACACTTACAGGTGCCGCTGTGAAACTGAAGCCCCACAATCTGTGGTTGACTTTAAGAGCGGCTTGAAGACCTTTCTTTTCAACCGAGCATACTTTACTCCTCATGATTCTACTTTTGATCTTAGTTGATACTGTTGTTGATTTTAATTGTTTTATTATTTGTCTTATTGACATTCAAATATGTTGCACCTTGTAGCACTTTGAGATTTCCATTAATGAAAAGTGCGTTATAAATTGAATTCATAATTATTATTATTATTATTATTATTATTATTAACTGTTCATGATGTGAAAATGATTAATATTCCCTCCAAACACACGATTAACAAGTATTACATCCACATGACGCAGTGAAATAAAGCACGCGCAAAGTTGTGCCAAAAATAAATTTAACAGGAACGGATTCATTCAGCCTTACTGGAGGTTATAATAAATAGTGTAACACGCAGAGCATTTATTTAGAAACAGATATAATTTTCCGATCTAGGATATGGCTTATCAGCCGTTTTCAGAAATAATAATTTTTCAGTTTGGCACTGCTGCTGCGCTCTGGGGAGCCGTGCATCACGCGTGCATACAGAAGCAGCGGTCAAACTGTTCCCGAGCTATGAGGGAGCTGCAGGTCGATCGGGACTGTGCAGTCCAGTCCACACAAAGCCGGATCATGTCCAATAGAATGGTCTCATCCATATGTTTCCAAAGGCTGAGTGGTCGCGCTTTGGAGCGCGCGCGCACCCTCACCGGTGTCGACACGGCAGCTGGAGGTGTTTCATTTTCTGCGTTTATTGTAGATTCCCCCAAAATGACACGTGAAAGTACACCTTGTTATATAACTTGTAGGAGAGTAAAAGCTTCACAGACAGATTGCGCACAGGGCTGCGGGGCGCAGCGTCTGGAGACGCCAACATCATGTCATGAAATGTCTCCACCAAGACGCACAGACTCGTTTCTTCACATCATCTACATAAACAAAGATCTATGTTCTAGCAAACATCCAAGTAAGTTCCTCTGTGTTTACAGTAATTATGGTAATAAACTCGTGCGCAAAGTTAATATTTCCACACAGAATGAATGAATGAGCCGGTTCGCGCACCACAGCAGGGTGCGCGAACCGACACACAATCACTCGTTCTTTGCATGATGAACACATTTTATTACTATTCTTACTTAGGATGTTTGTCCTCACTCATATTATATTGAATTCATTATTTTCCTGAATCTAGAAATCATTTCTGATCGCGCAGGGATCAAACAAACATGTCCTTCACACATGCAGGAAGTAATTTGCATCTGTTTAACATATGTAAATGAAGGCGTGTCAGGGGAGGTGTCTCACGTGCGCTCAGTTCCACGTCAATTGTGTTGTACATAAGGAATGTGCGTGGATTCAGGTGTACGCACAGTTTGATAATTCTGGATTTTTTTGTGCGTGGACACTTTTCTGGATTTGTCCGTACGTGACTTTTCAGTAAGAAATCTACGCAAGTCTTTGTACATGAGGCCCCTGGTGCCTTTCTGTCAGTTTTATGACTTCACCGATTTATGACTGGCAGGGAGACACTAGCCTCTTTGTTCTGGGTGTTAAGCCACACTTCCCTCCCCCGTCAGCTCTCATATGAGTTGGAAAAAAGGGTTATGCAGACTGAAAAAAGCAAATGGTATTTCCTGTCTTCTGGCAATAAAGGGGGGACAACAGTCTCTGAAACAAAACCCCCACAGAAGGGTATAAAAAGTTTCGATCCTCCAACAGCAGGGCAGAAGTAAGCGCACGGATCAGGTTGTATGTTCTCCCTGTCCCCCTCTCTCCCCCCTGCTCCCTTCTTCTCTCTCTCTCTCTCTCTCTTTTTCTCTCACTGTCCACGTTTTTAACAAAATGTAATGGATGTTAGGAATACTGTAGAACAAATGTATTCTGTGACTTTTAACTTATGATTAATTAAACTGGTTTGGAACTTTAAGTGAGCGTCTGTCGAGTGTATCTCTCCTTTCTGTTCCAAAGTGAACCAAAAAACGGATTCTGGGGCGGATAAGAATCAAAGCCAACACCGTTCATTGAATTTTGCCATTGCAAATAGATTTGTGATTTATTTCCTTGAACGTTTGAACGTCAAAGTTTCACGTGCAAACTGAGACTTCCTGCGTTCTCAAATTTAATCCGATTGAAGTTCAGCGTGAGAAAATGGCCGACTTGAAAAAAGTCACCCAAGCGTTTAAAGATTTTCTCAAGAAGATACTTAAAAAGATTAAGATGTTTCTCAAGAAGATACTTAAAAAGATTAAGATGCTTCTCAAGAAGATGCGTAAGCTGATTAAAAAGCTTTTCAAGAAGATGGATAATCCAATGGACCGGCTAAGCACTGAAGATGCTTCAAACAATTGATGTCAGAGAACCACCATACCAACTTTATTTATAGAGCACTTTATGCACCCAACAGGACCAAAGTGCTGTACACACAATCACAAAATACAATACAATCATACCACCACTCTTTTTCAAATCCTGGTTTCATTGACGAAGAGGACAGTGAAATGTCTGATTGCAGATCCAGAACGTCAGAAATATCTCAAGTTTATTCAGTTCATTCAGATTTGAGCCATCACTCAAATTCTGTTTACACCAGCACCAGTGATTCTTCTGTACTGGACACCAATCCAAGTAATCTGTTTGAAGAGATAGCAGAAGGTGTAACCATTTGTGGCAATAACTCAAATGTTTACCGTGTAGAAAAAATCCTTGGACGAGGATCATGTGGTGTAGTGGCTAAATGCACAAAAGTAGGTACGGATCAGACCGTTGCTCTAAAAGTTATTGCAGCAGAAGACAGGAATTCAGCTGAAATGGAGCTTGCAGCAATGTTTAAACTCCAAAAATTTATCGCTGATAAGATCAACGTCATAAACTGCTTTGAGTGGTTTATGTATCAGAACTGCTTTTGCTTCACTTTTGAGCTTCTTGGTGAAAGTCTTCTTCATTTCATGAATCAAAGGAACTGGTCACCACTGAGTTTGTCTGAAGTTAGAGCAATAGCCCAACAAATGTTTGTTTCCCTCGCTGCATTGAAACATCTAGGACTGACGCATACTGACATTAAACATGACAACCTGATGACGGTCAATCAAAACTCTACACCATTCAGAGTTAAGCTGATTGACTTTGGACTTTGTATTGCAACATCTGAATTATCAGAGTACGATCTGTTTCAGAATGAAGCGTACAGGGCCCCAGAAGTCTTTCTGGGATTTCAGCCAAATGAGGTAGTTGACATGTGGAGTCTTGCATGTGTTTTGGTTTAACTTTATTCAGGTCAGTATTTGTTTCCGAGTAGTTCAGAATATTCAATCATGAAAACAATTGTAGGTCTACTTGGTCAGCCTGATAACGATGTCCTTGACAACGGGTGCAGAGTCAGAGACTACTTTACTCTTGAACAATATGGATCTGAATGTGTCTGGCAACTTAAAACAGAGACACAATATGAAGAGGACTCTGGGCAGAAAATTAAAAAAACTGACTGTCTCGATTTGCAATCTTTGGACGATCTGATAGAAATAGCACCCTGCAACGATTCTGTCGAATTAGAGGACAGAAAAGAATTTGTAGTCCCTCCCCCTCAGAGCCATATATGGCTCTGCTCCCCCTCGCTCTCGCTGTAATTCAGCTCAGCTTCCTTAACTCCGCCTCCACTTCATGTCCTGTCGCAGCCGCTGCGAATTTCTGTGATTATATGTTAATAAAACGTTCTAAAAAATAAAATAAAAACATGGAGCGCTGGTCCAGCACACCAGAACACCATGAAATCTGCAGAGCCTCGCGCAGCCACGTTGAACCCGAGTTTAATTCGCTCGTGACAAATTCATTCATTTCCTCAATTCATTCATGGAGTCAGCGGAGGAGGAAGCGATCACTTGACTTTTGGCAAAAAAACAAAAGAAAAGTCCAGATCAGGGATGAAGAAGGGGAATTTAATACATTTGTGTCACATACAAAACAGTTTTGCATCGCTTTGCAATCCTTTGAACGAGAACGTGCGCGGCGCTGCGGGCTGGGACAGGCGGGGGCGTGAGAAGTGAGAAGCTCTGTTTTTATTGGCTGGTTAAAAACTCTGTTTTTATTGGCTGGTTAACGGCGGGTCACTGTGTTTTTAAAAAAAATGCTTTTAGAGAAGCAAGGGGACTATAGTTTTTTTCAGAGATTACTTGTCTAAAATCAGTCTGTCAGGAGATAGTGACAGAGTGAAGAAATATGTTAAAAAAATATTGTTAGAAAAGTTACATGTAGCAGCTTTAAGAGAGAGAAGCCTTCTCAGAGGAGGAGGTCTCACCCCAAAATTACACTACATGCGGCTCCGCTCCGCCCCGCTCCGCAGGTCGCAGCTGAGCGAGTCCAATTTCCACTACCTGCGCTCTGCTCAGGTCCGACTGGATGCGCCGCTCCGAGACGCATGCGCGGGAATTGCGAGATCGCGCGATAAATCAAGTGATAAATAAGTAAGTCAGAACAAAACAATTCACTCGGTGGAAGAAGGAGAACAACTGTAGAGACTGCTGCCTTGATCTTCTCTCGTAAATGAGCTACAGGACATGGTTTGAGCAACAGGAAGTGATGTATTACATTTCAGAATAAAATACTTTATTTATTTCTTGTATTTCTTTTTATTTCTTGTATTGCGTTTGTAGGCGTAGTCATAAATGATAGTTTGACAGCATTTTTGTACAAATAAATCCGTATAGAGCTAGGATTAGTCCGCCCGTGGTGATTTTATTTTGTAAATACGGAAGTTGTGCTCGTTCCTTTTCCTGTTGGTGCGACGTAATCTTCAAAAGTTGACTCCGGCACAGCTCCGGCGTCCGGCAGAAATAGAAAAATTTCTAATTTTGACGGACTGCCGTCCGCTCTCCGCAGCTCGCCGCCGCCGTGCGGAGCCAGTGTAAATTCTGTCATTGATTATAATGGGTGCGTATTTGCTGCGGAGGTCGGACCGGAGCGGGGCGGAGCCGGAACGCGTGTGGTGTAATTTTGGCGTCAGATTCCAACTTTCAAAAACATATAATGCAGCTTTAGGACTCATTCCCAGACGATTTTCACACCTGATGGGAACAGAGGAGCCTCGTCTGTGAATTAGACTAACAAAGACCTTAAGAAACTGAAAGTTATGCACCATAACTCATGTTCCCTGAAGGAAGGGGAAAAGGTGCAACGTATCACTATGGGAAATTGCGCCCGCGCAGTTTTACCTGAAGGAATACAATCACGCCTTTACGGCAGGGGCGTCAGCGTTGCGCCAGAGGCCACGCCCTCTGGGTACTTAAGCCGCTGACGCCCATCCATCGATCTCCAGAATGCACTTCACCGAGCTTTCAGCATTGAAAGGGCCAGGTATGTTGCACCTCGTTCCCTTCCTTCAGGGAACATGAGTTATGGTGCATAACTTTCAGTTCCCTTATCAGTCTTGTAACTCGGTGCAACATATCACTATGGGAACGTAATTCATTCACGCTCTTGAAATGCTCAGTAAAATGCATCCTAGTGTGAACGTCCGCCTTTATCCAATAAGCATCTCAAGGTCGCTTTCTACTGTGTGTTAGAAAGGACAGCCTGAGTGACATCGCACGCAGTAACATCCAAACTGTAATGCTTTGCAAACATGTTCATTGAACTCCAGTTCACACAGTAGCACAGATGTCTGCAACTGGTACACCCTTGAACAGTGACCATGAGGTGACCAAGCCCCGAGTAGAGTGGGCACGCACTCCAGAGGGCACCTATTGGCCTTTGCTACTGTACGCCATTTTTATGGCCTCAGTCACCCAGTGTGAGAGGCGCTGTTTTGACAGGGTTTTACCCGTGGCGGGTGCAGCAAAGCACACAAACAGTTGATTTGTTTTTCTCCATTCGGCTGTTCTCTGCATGTAAGTGCTTAACGCTCTCACGGGGCAGAGAGCCTTCAACCTTTCCTGTTCCTGAGTGAGGATAGGAGCAGGTGGAAAAGAAGAGAGTTCAAAGTCCAGACTTCTGGGGTTTAAAGTCAAAACTTTGGGAATATATGCAGGATTAGGCCTTAGGGTGACCTTTGACCCGTCAGGGGCGAACCTGGTGCACATTGGATGTACGGACAAAGCGTGGAGGTCACCCACACGTTTTGCCGAGCAAAGAGCCAAGAGAAGAGCGGTCTTGTAAGATAATAAATCTATCTTAATGTCGCTCAGTGGTTCGAATGGGGGATCACAGAGCGCCCCCAAGACCATGCTAAGATCCCATCCAGGGATCAAAATCCTGCTGGGGGGCCTCCTCCTTAGCACGCCCTTCATAAATCTTATTATGAGCGGATGCGCGCCAGGCGTCCTGTTTCCCCAGCCTTCGTGACAAGCTGAAATTGCAGATAGGAACACCTTAATCATTGAGAAGGAGCGACCTTTCTCCAGCAAGTCCTGAAGAAAGGTGAGGAGCTGGGTCAAGTCACATGAATAAGAAATAATATTTCTTTCTGTGCACCAAGCTTCAAAAATATGCCATTTCCGTGCATAGAGAGACTGTGTTGACATAGCACGTGCATTTTGAATGGTTTTTACCACGTTCTCTGGCAGGCCTGAGGCCATCAGTCTGTTCTTCTCCGCCACCAAGCTAAAATTAGCCGCAGTTCTCAGCCTAATTGGCGAAACTGTTCCTTCTAGTGACGTAGATGGTCCCTGGAGAGGAGCAAGTGGTGGAACCAGCTCTCCCTCAGAGACCCTGATTTCAGTGGTCCTTTGAAGGTCAACCAGGTTAGGAAGAGGACCTTCCTGCAGATGTACCTCCATACTATTCTGACCAAGAGTGTTTGGAGGCAGAGACAATCTGCCGTCATTATTAGATAAGTGTCTACTTTTTCTCTTTTTGTTGGGTGTCATGGGTCGGGGGGATGCACGTTTTGTAAATGAGCAGATCTCCTGACTCCAGCCCATTCCCTGCTTGGGTCAGCACAGTGAGCGTGGTCACACGCTGCAGAATCACTGTTTGAGCATGACGCGTCGCCCATTGACAACAAGGGGACAACTTCAGCATTAGAATGAATGTGTGACACTGGTGTTGGCCTGTGGGCTTCTGTCACGGCCCCCGTCCCTTACTGGCGTTCGATGAATGAGTGGCCAGGAAGGTGAGTCATCAGATTCTGTTGGCGCGCACCCTTGGAGCGCGGACGTGTCACAGGTTTGGTTGATTTGTGTATTCCTGGCTCCGTGGTTTAGAACGGAGCGGGGGGTGGAACACGTGACACCGCTCACCTGCCTCTGTGAGGAGTCACGGGTCTGTTCGCAGGCGCCTCTGTGTTTGTCTGTTGCAGACAGAACAGAGGCACCCTGCTGGGGTTTATCAATTAGGCTAACACCCCGTGAGCCGTGAGGGAGGGGGGAGATGGCCCCCGCCCTTCATGTCGGCTGGGAGAACAGAGGGGACTGTTCTGCTGATGTTTTTGTGAGTCAAGAAAACAGAGCCTGTTTTTTGAACTTTATTCATGCTTATGTGTAACGACATATTTGGCTTTATGTCACTCACAGCAGAAAGAACATGATTTGTGTTTAAAGCGGACCACAGATTCAAAATTCCCTTTTTAACGTTTTTTTACTCAACTTTGGGTATGTACTTCATAAAAAAACAGTCCTAAGGCCAAAGAAATGCACCCAGTGGTTTATTTACTCTAAGTAGATTTATTTGTCTGTGATAGAAACACTTCGTTCTCACTTCCTGCGGTTTGTGACATCACAAACCGCAGCCACAACCCACACCAAACCTGAGTCCAGCCCCTCACCTGATTCCTGATTTCATCTCATCTTTTGTTTAAATGTTCTTAATTTCATGTGTACAGCACTTTGTTGCAGCTGTGGTTGTTTTAAATGGCTTTATAAATAAAGTATAATTGTTATTTTTACGTTTTATTTAAATTTTTAGCGATCGCTCCCAACGCGCAGCCGGCAGAAATAAAACGAGCAGACCGCCGGCGAAGGGACCATCTGCGGGCGGGAGCTGCTGGGAGCTGCTGGCTTTTGAGGTCTGTGGGGTCTGGTCAGAGGTTGCCTCATACGGATAAATTAACTGGAGACACTCGGTGAACTTTGTGTGTGTGTGGACTGAAGCAGCGATCGCTCCCAAAAGCGCCGCATGCAACGAGCGGTTAACTGGCGGTGTGCCGGAGGAGGAAGAGCTATCATTAGCCTCGGAGGTGGGCTAATGCTAAAAGGAGCTGCAAATGGCGGCGCGCGCAGACGGCTTTCGGTAAGTTATCTTAAGCTAGTAGCACTAACAGTAAGTCAAATGAGTAATTAAAAAAGAGCTAATTTTAAAACAACAACATATTAGAGTTTCAGAGGGCGGAGTAAATGTAAACAGGTTTTTGTAGGGCATGGCATTCAGAGCTCATTATCATAAACCGATCGTTTAGAACGGAAGTCAGAAAATGCATAACTAGAAAGGGGATATTTTATTATCTAAGAATTATTTTGTGCATTAAATTGAATGAATATGGTCTGAATAGCCCACAGAAATACCATAAAATTTTAAAAAACCAATATGTGGTCTCCTTTAAAACAGAATCACCAGCTTTTTGTACCGTGCTTCAAACAAAGTCTGGACGTGAAAAGATCATTTCCCGTACCGCGTGGGCGGGTGATCGTGTAAAGTTATGAAGCGGTCCTGGTTCATCAGGCACGCTTCTGTTTGGTGTCCCGATTCGCTGAGTAGGTTCTGTACCGGTCCGCCTGGCGGGGAACAAATCTGTTCTTACTCCAGGCGTGTTCGGTCCGAGGTGGAGCCGGCGGTGGTCTCTGCCGGTGCTCGACCTCGTACGCCGGCCGCTTTTGCTGTGGGGCACGTGTAGCTGAGTGGTGTCGAGGCTGGGGTGCTCTGCTCCCAGCTGATTCCCTGGGGGGGGGGTTCTCCTGGGGATGCCCACCCGGAGAGCTTCAGCCTGTTTGCGCCTCTGGTCCAGCCTGGTCTGAATTCGATCGAGCGCTTTTCCAAAAAGCCCCGTCGGTTCTATTGAATGGTGGAGAAAAGGAATTTTCTGTCCCTCCGGGAGGTCAGTCAGGGTCATCCACAGATGGCGTATTGCGATGACCACTTCAGCCATTCCCCTGCCCTGAGCAACAGCTGCTGTCCCCATCATGCGGAGCACAAAGTCTGTTGCCCTGCGGGCTTCATCCAGCAGCTCGGCGGCAGCTTGCTTGTCTGTCGTTACCTGGAGCTCCTGTAGTTTTTCAGCCAGGTAAGCTTGCATCATTGCGGACGCGTTCATTGCGCGCGCTGCGAGGCCCTGAGCCCTGTAGCACTTCTCGAGCAGAGAAGCCGAGGCTCGACAGGCTTTGCTGGGGAGAGTTGGTTTTGTCCCGGATGACTTGGGAGCCAGATGAGACGCCAACGTGTCCTCAATTTGAGGCACGTTGGCTATTCCCACCTCATCCATCCTCTCCACGTCGAGAAACTGTGAGAGCGGCAACAGCATGGGCGCCCTGGGCTGAGACCAGGTGCGAGTCAGCTCTGTGAGGGAGTCCGGGAAGACTGGCATCCTTTGCCTCGTGGCAGCCTGCTGCTTTGAATAAAAATAATTTCCTGCCAACCTCGTGACTTGTTGATGGTGGAGGCTCCGGCCATGGGATCTGCAGTGCGTCCGCTGCTCTGTGACACAAGTCGAGCAGAGCAGGGATGGAAAAGTCCGTCTCAGGGAGCACAGGTACCGGGGTGCGGGAGAGGTCTTTTCCCTGTTCCCCGTACCCGACGTCGGCCTCATCTGCAGAAAATTCACCTGAGGCTGAAATCGAGATCTCGTCCTCGTTCATCATGCCTCGAGTGTCAAAGTCGACAGCTAAGTCCACCATGGGGGCCAGCACATCTGGGCTGTCGCCCCATTCGACTCGGGTGCTGTGATCCAAAGCCATGCTCTCGAGCTCCGGCGTGGGAGTCAGAGGCTCAGTGGTGTCTGGGTCTACCGGCACCGCAGCAGCCCCCATAGCCTTGGTGACGAAGTCCGCCCGGTGCCTCCTCACCGCCTCCAGCATCTGGTTGCAGTGTGGGCAAGACTCGGGTGCGTTCAGCGCCATGTTCGCGTGTAGTATCCCCAAGCAGATGGGACAGGCCTCATGGGTGTCTGTCGCTGAGAGGGAAAAAACGCATCCACTGGGGCAGGCGCGCAAGGTCAGACTCTCCGTCCTACTGGTATTTTTTGAAAGTTTTGTCTTTCACTTTCCTTTCTCCGGAGGCATGTCCGAGATAAGACGAGCGAGTCCTTCCAAGATCCTTTTTCTTCTGATTTGAGACGTCTCCTCCGTCGCGTCGCTTTCGCTGGCTAGCCTTGCTACAAGTTAGCAGAGGTGTGACGCAGTTAGCGCAGTCGAGCGAAGCAGTCTGCGGAAAGAGGAGAAGAAAAAACATTGAGGTTAAGGAAAAATGTGCCGGACTAGCTTTCGCTAGCCCAGCAGTACGCAGGAATAATTCTCTGTACGCTCTGTGTAGGGAGCAAGCTCACCTCTGGTTGAGCGATGAAGCAACAGAGAAGTCCCGCGAAGAGAGAGAGTTCAGGTTTAAGCGAGGTGAAGGGCAATAAGAGATCGATGGATGGGCGTCAGCGGCTTAAGTACCCAGAGGGCGTGGCCTCTGGCGCAACGCTGACACCCCTGCCGTAAAGGCGTGATTGTATCCCTTCAGGTAAAACTGTGCGGGCGCAATTTCCCATAGTGATATGTTGCACCGAGTGACAAGACTGATAAGGGAACCCCTACTGTTAAGGTGTGATGTGTGATTTGTCAATCTACAGGTATGTGTGTATCTTACAGTATCTCAGCATTTAAAACCTGATCCCCACTCTCTGCTCTTTGAATTGAGAAAGCTCATCGGATGAAGAGAGAAACGTCTTCTGTTATAAATAAAGTCCAGTTGTTTCTGTATTGAAAGTTTTTTTGATTTTATCATGTCCTGGATGACTGAGAATCTTCACCAGCAACTTGTCAGAAAGGAAAGTAAAAAAACTTTCTGAGATTTTGTCCATTTAAGATTAGTTTGTTGTAGCATAACTTTAAAAGTAGACTTGTTTTTTTGTAGTTAAAAATGGGGGAAGCTTACAGGACAAGCCAGTGTGACCAAAATTCAAGTGAATGGATACAAAAAGATCCCATAAGATCCCATGCAGGTACTTTTGAATCCAGTCAGCCTCAGTTTGTCTCATTAAGTTAGGATCAGGCATCATCTTTTATTCCATACATAATTTATTAAAGTACATAAACTGTATCTCATCATCCTCCTTCTGTTATGAGTCCCCTTTGTTTTTCTTTTTCTTACGTAATAAACTGCTCAGCTCAATTACAACAAACCTTCTCAACATCCGTCCAACTTTAAATAGTTATTAGGAGAAAGGAAATTTTTACAGATCCAAGAAATCAGATTGTTCCATAGTATTCTTTTTGCACTCATCTCCTCCATGGGAAATCCATCTAACACCGTGTCCTGACTGAGATATGAGTAGGTGAAGTTAGTTTTAGACAGAAAACCACCTTTCTCTTTCTTCTTGGCTGTTTGAGGCCTGGCAGCAGTATGTGCATCTGTTCCCCTGTCAGCTTCCTGCACAGCGGTTCTCAGACCCCTTCGCTGCATCTTGGTCTAAATTACAGCGCTGCCCTTCATGGCCGCCCGGCTGGAGTGGGGGGTGGAGGGGCGCCCCACACCTGAGGGGCGATGAAGTTGATTGCCCCAGGCAGAGGGGTGGCTGCGACAGCTGGACAAGGAACAGTCGTTTATTGTTGTGGGGTTATTTTATTAAATGCCACAGCCACCACTGTCATCCACCCCCACCCCGGCGCTCTATACTTTCTGGAACAAGGCCAAGGTTTTTGGGCGTGTGCCTGCAGAATACGGCACTAAATAGCAGTATTTTTGCATTCTGACATGCCCGTTTGAAATAAATTTAGAAAAAGATTAGCGGGGTTGTCGGTCCTCGGTTGACGCCCTTTGACCTACACGAATGTCTGTAGAAGTAAGCAGGATTCAACCCGAGGGACTGGACAGATGTTTTCCCTGTGTAGCAGTGACAAGAACTGAGGCAAACACTTATCTGATTTTGTAGCAAAGCTTAAACACATGCCAACTTGTAAAATAGTCTTTCAATCTGAGTTTAAAAGAAGCTGTCACCTCTGTTTTGACTTTCAACAGATGGTGCGTTTTCCAAGTCAAACGCACAGGAAGTTTGCCTTACGGGGACAGTGGGGAAGGGGGTCTGTTGCTGAATGAGGAGCCCTGTTTCCAACGTTACCAGCAGCTCCTTGACATTCAGAAAAATGCATGTTACTTGTTGTGCACCTGATTTCATTTCATAGAATTCCTCCTGCAGCCCTGACACTGGCCTCCGCTGGCAGACACTCCTAGTTCCAGGTGATTCTTTGCATACATTTGAGTTTTGGAAATCTGGTAACCAAATTCCTCATCTACATGTGGTCTATCAGAGCTAGTGCTGCAGCAGATGGAGGATTTCACCGAAGCATGGGCGACCAAAAGGATCTCTGGAAAATTGGTGGCAGCTGTTGAGAACCGGTGCATCTCAGAGATTGTGCTGAGCTGGACCTGTTGGTTTGTTTTTGTGTAATAGGATGAGCTCCCTGCCCTCTCTTCAGTATAAAAAGTGTTGTTCGTGAAAGTGTTATACGAGCGTTAATAAATTCCCGACTGCTGCTGGAGCGTTGAACTGGTGTCTGGGGCTTCTTCCTGTCTCTCTCAGGATGTAGGGTTTTCTGTCTGGCAGGAGCAGAGGAGGGTTCTGGGCTTCAAAGGCAAGAGGAAGCCGAGAGGGGATGGACGAGGTAGGACAGGACAGGACAGGAGAGCGGGGGAGCACTTCTGCTGCAACAATTGTTCTTGAAGTTAGCTAATTTCAGACATAAAACTAAAAAACACAATAAAAGCTCATAAAAAAAATCACAAAAGTACTATATTTTTTTTTCACAGAGAAAATTTGGTTTCACAACCAAAGACTCAAACCAAAAGCAAGTTTTGACACAATCAGTGAACACACGTTGTACAACACTTTACTGTAGTGAGTCCTACACAGCTCTGGACTGGGCTCACTTGCCTTCCTACAGTCCCTTGTTCTGTTTACAAGTGAGGGGGCTGTGTGAAAGGCTCTTACAAATCTTGACTTGAGAAGTATGTGCAGTTGGCTGTGGGAGACGCACCCTGTTCCACTGGCATCTGAGTCATGCTACAGCCAACAGGGAATGTGCACGGAGACAAAAAAAACACACAAGACTGCAAAAAGATAGGAAATGCACTAATGGAGATGAAACAAATGAGAAAACAAAAGATTTGAGGATGCTTGCATGTAAAGCATTTTAAAACTGTGATTTTATGCTTTCGTGCACAAGATCAAAGTGTAATTCTGGGAGATGCACAGCAGTAATTATCACTTTGAAGGTGAAACATGGTTGTTTGTGTTTTGTTGCAAAACCTTTTCCTGCCCACATGTGTTTGATATTAACCACCGTGTTCCCAGCATTGGCTAAGACTTTCTAAGGCCTATATGGAGGCCGGAGGCAGAAGAAACCCTATTTATAGAGCAAGATCACAACAGGCTGTGGCTGATTAGTCAAGTTCATTATGGAGGGAGCAGCACAGAGAGGAGATGGTGTTCTTTGCTCCAGAAATAAACCTGATTGTTATGTGTTAAAGATTTACAACTTATAAGAATTATCTGGATTATTAAAGTTCAATTGATGGGTTAAAATAAAGGAATAAACATGGCGATGAAGATCATTTTTAGAGCGTTTTAAGTACCTAAAGGATTAGTTCAGATTATTTGAAGTGGGGTTCTGTGGAAAGGTTATGAACAAACAATATCTTACCTGCTCTAGATAGCTCTTTTAACAACCTAAGATTCAAAGAACAAGAGTTTAATTCTGAGCATGCCATCGAGCTAAGGGAAGGTCTGAATTGTTGCCGTCTTAAACAGGTCCCTCCTCATAAATTCTGTGCTGGTTCATGTAAACAACATCCCATAAACATTTACATCACTGACATTTTTGCATCACACAATTGTTTTGGCAGAAATCTCATAATATTTTAAAACATTTTACTTGCAATAGTCAGCTGTTTGAGTGCTCTCAGTTTGAAGAAGTAGGTTTGAGAAAAGCAACAACAACAACAACAACAATAATAACAATGTCAGGGAATATTTGGTCAAAAGTTGTGGATGTTTCTATTACTATGGCTGAGAATATTCTTCCCCTCTGACCTGAGAACAAGAAGCCCCAAACAAGCCAAAACTGTCTCCCAAGACTCTACCAGGGGTCTGCAAACTGCGGCTCTGGAGCCACATGCGGCTCTTTGGCCCCTCCGCAGCGGCTCTTGCAAGTTTTGACCAAAACTAACATAAACTGAATTTTATAGGATGTTATACTGTACCCAAAACAAACAAAAAAAGTAGTTTTAGCAGTTTTCCTGGATTGAATTTGCAAATACAGTATGTGGATACTAGTACATAGAATAAATTATACTCGCTTTAACTTCATGCTTTATTTCTTCTAGGATACTCACATTCTCCACAATAAAAAAAAATGCATAAACCTAAACAGGTCATTGTTTTAGTTTTATAAAATTTGGCAAAATAATGTTTTTTTTTTCAAACAAGAATCCAGTCTTCTCTGATAGACTTGCAACCTGGCACCAATGATCCCCTACAACCTGAAAAGTAAGAAGCGAGTAAAGATAATGGATGGATGGATGGATGGATGGATGGATGGATGGATGGATGGATGGATGGATGGATGGATGGATGGATGGAATGCCATCTTTTCTTTAGTCTCAAAACGTAAAAATATCAATAAATGTTAACAATCAATGGATGTTTTTAGTTTTATAAATTCACGCCTACTGGCCAGAAACTTAAAGTGGCCCATGGACCACCAGTTGAAAATGACAATTGTAGCAGGTTTTGCGGCTCTGGACACATTTAATTTAGTGAACGAAGGGACAAAAATGGCTCTTTTGATCCTAAAGGTTGCAGACCCCTACTCTACCTTATCTCTGCCCATGAATCATATGTTTTAGTAAATGGAGAGCGCTGTGGAAGAAGACTGTAGCTGGCTTCAGGACACTTCCTGAACTCTGCTCAGCTGAGAGGAGTATAAAAGCGAGTAGATAACATGACTCATGACTTTTTTCGGCAACTGGTTTTCATGCTTATCTATATGTCTTAGTCTCTCCCTCACCACTGGCTTTACAACTATAAATACAGTAAAAAAATGTCTCCTGCCATCAATTGTGGTTCTTTTGTGTAAATAACATTAGTGAGAGAGATTTTCTCCAACAAATAATAAATGTAATTATTCTGTAAGTCAAAAGTAGCTCTGTATATGTAACAATATTAACTTCAAATGTTTTTTCTTCTTCTTTTCTTTTCTTCTAACCCAGGGGTGTCAAACTCATTTCCACCGTGGGCCACATCAGCATAATGGATGCCTTCAAAGTGTATAAATGTGGCAAAATTTAACTAAATGTAATGTAAAATAAACAAAACTACTCCTTAACATTAAATAACTGAATTTTTTACTTATTCCACTTACAAAATATGTACATATATATTTGCATAGATGTAGACAAATACGGTATGTCTGCTTGTTGCTCTGTTATAACATAAAGTCAGAGTCAGAGTCAGAGTCAGAGAGAATTTATTGTCATTTGCACCGCATGTAGTACATGTGTTGAAAACGAGATTATGTACACAGGGTCCCAGTTACATCCAACAACAAATGCAAGAGAAAAACAATAATAACATCTAGGATTAACTAAGAGAGACATCAGCTAGTAATACACTAAGCCCTAATGTAGTAGAAAAACATCATTATAAACATCCAAAAAAGCTAAGTCTGGTCCTCTGGACATTCAAAAAACAAAACAAAACAAAGCAAAAAAAAAAAAAACTGTAGAAACGTTTCGTCTTTCGTCCGAAAGACTTCCTCAGTCTGAGAAGCTGTGTTCAGCTCAGTCTTATAAATAGCACCCTCCCACAGTGGATCAACCAGTTGGCTGATGACAGCCGAAACCAGCTGCTCACATGATCAAGGAGGACCATCAGCCTGACGATGGATCGTTAACACCCTGATGGTTGTTTGCTATTCACAGAGGGCTGAGTGATACCAGCAATAACAGCATTGTAAGTGGGGGACAGTTGAACCCGGAGGCCTCCACCTCTGTTTAATGATGGACGGTTTCTTTTCACAAAGATGGCCTCCTTTACTCCTCTCTCAAACCATTGTTCCTCTCTATCAAGGATGTGAACATCTTCATCCCTGAAAGAGTGACCGCTGGCCTGGAGATGAGTGTAGACCGCAGAGTCCTGACCTGATGATGTTGATCTTCTGTGCTGGGCCATCCTTTTGGCCAGTGGCTGTTTAGTTTCCCCGATATAAGACTGATCACAGCCCTCCTGACACTGAACAGCATACACAATATTACTCTGTTTGTGCCGGGGGACTGGATCTTTGGGATGAACCAGTCTTTGCCGTAATGTATTTTGGGGTTTAAAAGCCACTGGGACGTTGTGTTTAGAAAATAAACGTCTCAATGTCTCTGAAACTCCCGCAACATACGGAATGACCACTGGTCTGGGTCTGGGTTCCTTCTTTTCACCTGATGGCTGGCTGGAGTCCTGTTTGGGTTTCTTCTCTGCTTTCAGGAAGGCCCAGTTAGGATATCCACATTTCTCTAGAGCCTGTTTTGTGTGTGATTTCTCCTTCTGTCTGGCTCCTGAGTTAGTGGGGACGCTGTCTGCTCTGTGGTACAGAGTCCTGATGACTCCTAACTTGTGCTCCAGAGGGTGATGGGAGTCAAACTGTAAATACTGGTCTGTGTGTGTGGGTTTGCGGTACACCTCAGTTTGCAAATTTCCTCTATCAGAAACTGAGACCTCACAGTCCAAGAAAGCCAACCTGCCATTTTTTACATCTTCTCGTGTGAACTTGATATATTTATCCACAGAGTTGATGTGATCAGTGAAATGTTGGACTTCCTGAGATTTAATTTTAACCCAGGTGTCGTCAACATACCTGAACCAATGACTTGGTGGTCTCCCTGAAAAGGATGTCAAAGCTCTCTTTTCTACCTCCTCCATGTACAGGTTGGCAACAATAGGAGAAACTGGAGACCCCATAGCACACCCATGTTTCTGCCTATAATATTGCTCCCCATATGTGAAGTAGGTTGACTGCAGGCACAGTTTCAAGAGTTGACACAGTGGTGTGGATATCCTAACTGGGCCTTCCTGAAAGCAGAGAAGAAACCCAAACAGGACTCCAGCCAGCCATCAGGTGAAAAGAAGGAACCCAGACCCAGACCAGTGGTCATTCCGTATGTTGCGGGAGTTTCAGAGACATTGAGACGTTTATTTTCTAAACACAACGTCCCAGTGGCTTTTAAACCCCAAAATACATTACGGCAAAGACTGGTTCATCCCAAAGATCCAGTCCCCCGGCACAAACAGAGTAATATTGTGTATGCTGTTCAGTGTCAGGAGGGCTGTGATCAGTCTTACATCGGGGAAACTAAACAGCCACTGGCCAAAAGGATGGCCCAGCACAGAAGATCAACATCATCAGGTCAGGACTCTGCGGTCTACACTCATCTCCAGGCCAGCGGTCACTCTTTCAGGGATGAAGATGTTCACATCCTTGATAGAGAGGAACAATGGTTTGAGAGAGGAGTAAAGGAGGCCATCTTTGTGAAAAGAAACCGTCCATCATTAAACAGAGGTGGAGGCCTCCGGGTTCAACTGTCCCCCACTTACAATGCTGTTATTGCTAGTATCACTCAGCCCTCTGTGAATAGCAAACAACCATCAGGGTGTTAACGATCCATCGTCAGGCTGATGGTCCTCCTTGATCATGTGAGCAGCTGGTTTCGGCTGTCATCAGCCAACTGGTTGATCCACTGTGGGAGGGTGCTATTTATAAGACTGAGCTGAACACAGCTTCTCAGACTGAGGAAGTCTTTCGGACGAAAGACGAAACGTTTCTACAGTTTGTTTTTTTTTGCTTTGTTTTGTTTTGTTTTTTGAATGTCCAGAGGACCAGACTTAGCTTTTTTGGATTTTTCTACCTGGATTATTGAGCATGCATCAGGGTATCATTATAAACAGCAGCACGAACATGAGCAGATGGTCACAGATGAACGCAGCAACAAGAAACAGATCAGCATCAGCATGATGTGACATTTTGCAGTGTTTATTCTTATTATTTATTTATTCATGAGTCTGACAGCCTCAGGGTAGAAGCTGTTCCTCAGTCTAGTGGTTCTACATTTGATGCTCCTCAACCTCCGTCCCGAGGGGAGTGGTGCAAAGAGTGAGTGTGCTGGGTGAGTGAGGTCTTTCATGATGCAGGTGGCTCTTTTTCTGCATCTGGAGGTGTAAATGTCTGTGATGGTGGGGAGACTGACTCCCACAGACTTCTGTGCAGCCTTCACCACTCTTTGTAGAGCTTTCCTCTCTGCAACTGTGCAGCCTCCATGCCACACGTTGATGCTGGAGCACAGGACGCTCTCCACTGCACACCTGTAGAACGAGGTGAGGACTGAGCTTCTCAGACCGGCTCGTCTCAGCCGTCTGAGGAAGTAGAGTCTCTGATGACCTTTCTTGATCAGGCTGGTGGTGTTGTTGCTCCAGCTGAGGTTATCATTCATGTGTACACCCAGGTATTTGTAGCTGGAGACCACCTCCACCGCAGATCCACCTATATACAGTGGGGTGTGGGTGTGTTTGTTCCTTCTGAAGTCCACAATCATCTCCTTCGTCTTCTTCACATTCATGTGAAGGTTATTCTCTTTGCACCAACTCTCCAGATGTTCCACCTCCTGTCTGTAGCTGGATTCATCATTATCTGTGATGCATCCCACCACAGCTGTATTCATCATTATCTGTGATGCATCCCACCACAGCTGTATCATCTGCAAACTTAACAATATGACAGCCTGGATGTGTGGCTGTACAATCATATGTGAGCAGAGTAAACAGAAGAGGGCTCAGCACACATCCCTGAGGAGAGCCAGTGCTGAGGGTGATGGTGGAGGAGGAGAAGTTGTGGATCTTCACGGACTGTGGTCTGTTTGTTAAGAAGTCTAGTACCCAGTTACAAATAGAGGGGCTTAGTCCAAGTGTGGATAGTTTGTCTATCAGAGTTTGGGGGATCATGGTGTTGAAGGCAGATGTGAAGTCCACAAAGAGCAGACGCACGTATGAGTCCTTCTGATCCAGGTGGGTGAGAGCAGTGTGGACCACGGAGGAGATGGCGTCCTCTGTTGATCGGTTCTCACGGTATGCATATTGATGAGGGTCCTCGTTGATGTTGACGGCTGTCTTGATGTGGGACATGACCAGTTTCTCAAAACATTTAGCGACTATCGGGGTGAGGGCCACCGGTCTATAGTCATTCAGACCAGTCACTGTGGAGCTTTTTGGGACTGGGATGATGGTGGCGGTCTTCAGGCAGGTGGGAACTGACTCCAGTGCAAGTGAGGTGGTGAAGATGTCAGCCAGCACCTCACAGAG